>JABWIB010000099.1:114416-137469 GCA_016617825.1 Platyplectrum ornatum | reverse complement strand
TGCTATTTTTATTGTGAAATAGTTCTCATGGCAGAGCTAGACACACCCATGGGTGGAGCTATCCACAGGACACACCCCTTTGGTGGTACAAGTTACACCCCTTTTGTGCAGCGCTTGTCACAATCTCCCTGAAATCCATTTGCAAAAGTAGGCAACCCTGATTGAATAGAATGCAGGGAAATAGTGCACCCTTTTTCCCTGCATGTTGGAGCCATATGCACATAGGCTGCGGCTTATACAGCCACAGTACCTGTGCTTTCAACATGTCCTCTCCCTTATGTGCTTACAGTCTTGACACAAACATTGTAGGACTTATATTGTGTGCTTACTAGTGCATGTAAGCATGTGGGAAAGGGTGGTCCTTTCCTAAGTAGTGTACAGTTTGTACAGCCCACACACAGGTAGCAGCTTGATTTACAGATATTAATTGGATTAAGCTATTATTAAGCTATTCAGCTATTATTGGATTTTTCTGGTTTGTCCTGGTTTGTAATAAGTTTTTTACAGAGTAGGTCTTTAAGATTCTTTGACCTTGAATGACCTTGTAATTAATTCCTGTTTCTAAAGCTTGGTTTCTGTTTGTGGCAATAATTGGCCATAAGGTTGATGCTGCCCTCTTCACAAAGAAGCTGAGATGGTTACATTTTGCTTGCTTTATTATTTAGTGATTTCTGCATTCCATTTTACCACCAAAACCTGTCTTCTGTCAGTGCTCTCAGTAGATCCATGACACCATGCTGAATCCTATAACCTGCAATGAGCAATACTGTTCCAACTAATCTGAAGCCAACAGTGGTTATGCCTCAAAAGTTTGATTTTAATGTGTAGCTTTTATTACTATGCACAGCTGCCAAGTCACCCGGAATCCCGAAAGTACAGGTGATTTTCCTGAACTACAGTTTGAGGCTGTGATTTAATGCAATTTTTGTCAATCTTTACCCTGCCCATCATTAGTAACCTCATCGATGGAAACTTTTATCAGACATGGGATGGCTTCTGATGTTGTTGTCATTTACATATATGTATTTAAAAATGTTATGGTTTTATATTTAACTGCATAATTTTAATATGACATATCCAACAAATTTTATTGTGGCCTGTAAAATGACATTACAACTCTTTTGAGTACTTTGATATACATATTATTACTGTATATACTCCAGTATAAGCCTAGTTTTTCAGCACATTTATAAGTGCCACCCTTGAGTCATTGTCCTGGATGATGCAGGGATGGGAGCATGCTGATGGGTCTGCATTACAGTTAACAGTCTACACAGCCAGATCTGGCTTGCAGCCTTCTTTTCTCTTCAGGTCTCCTGGTTGTGTGGCAACATTTTCCTCTTCATCCTCAAATACCAGAGCTGCACACATTGCTCAGATCTAAGATGGAGCTAAGGTTAAGGAGGGGGAGAGCGGGACACCGCTATACTAACCAGGATTACCTCAGCGGGGTCTAACTGGGGCCTGGTATTCACTAGAGCCCCTTTGGTGGGGATAGACTGGTGCCGCAGGACACCCGGCAGGTTGCGGCCCCTGGTCAACAACCCTGGCAAAAGGTAAGGTTCAGAGAGTGAGAAGATAGCTGTAGAATCTCAGGAGAGCAACAGGTATGGGTGGGCAGGCACCCATAGCAGGAATAGAGTACCCGGTGATGGGTGACTAACGTGGCTTAACTACTCAGGGTGCAGCGGGTGCAATTGCTATGGGGCCTGTCAGAGACAGTTACTCAGTTAGATAGTCATGGATCATTAATTTGTCATCTATGGAATGTTCTAAACTTGTGTAGGGCTCTCCCTAGACTGTGCATTGTATGAGATGTACTCTCCTGCATGTAGCTACTGTGAGTTACGGCAGCCATGATCCCCGTCAGAAACAGTTAACCAGTTATATACTGAGCTGTAACCTAATGGCATGTTCTACACTTGTTTAGGATCTTCCCTAAACTGTGTATTTTGTTCTTTACTTCTTCATACAGCTGTTCTCACTCCTTTGAGCTATGGCAGCCTTGATCCCTGATATGTACAGTGGGGATATATATATATATATATATATATATATATATATATATATATATATATATACCCAACCACCTTCTATAATTTCTGTGTCTTGGCAGAGACATTGGGGGCCCATTAAAAATTCTGCTATGGGGCCCCCAAATTCTAGTTACGCCCCTGGTGACTAATAATATGAGCACCGTAGGGTGAGACAAGCAAATCACACTCAATCAGTCACCACATTCCACGTGTAATGTGCACTCTGAGTACAACAGACTGAGACAAGCCAGTCACACACAGGCAACCACAATGATCCATGGGTAATGTGCAATCCGGCAACGCTGAGAGGAAGCTGTCTGTAATTATGGGGAAAGGAGTGAGCTGATTGACTACAGTAACGTGCTGCTGCGCTAGATGCGGCAGCCTGTAACAGACACTGGCAGGCAGCATGCCACTTACCCACCACACTTAGCCCACAGAGGTGACACAGGAATGATAGTGTGCTATATGGGTTACAGCATGGAACAGGAGCTTTACATTGCCTTCTATGCCTTATATTATCCCTACACAGGGGTACAATAAAGAAATATAGGGGAAGATCGATAGGAGCTGGGACATAGAGACCAGAGACAATGCAGTCCTATGGTGCAATGATCCATCAGTGACATGGGCTTTTCACAGGGGTGACAGACAGACATACTGGAGGGGAGGGCTTATACTCTAGTCAATAAGTTATTCCAGTTTTTGAGGTGAAATTAGGTGGCTCTGCTTATATTCGGGTCGACTTATACTTGAGTATATACCGTATATATCTAAATTGGTTCTTAAGGAAGTGCTTGAAGTGGGCTGGTATGCACCGTTATGGTATGCTGACCCCTCCCCCCTGTTAAAGCCACACAATAAAAAATAAACAAACTAAATGGGCCATATAGCTCTTATCTGCCGTCACATTTGTTTTCTAAGGTGTCCTTGCTTAATGTTGTGCTAAGACCTTTGTACAAATAGCAGAACCATCATACTACGTTCACTGTATTTATTCAGAATATCTTGACTGTAGAATGGAGACTGATACAGCTATTTAGTGTTCAGCTTTCTTACCTATTCTCATAACTTGCAAAAATAAATACATAAAATGCATTTATCCAATATTTGCTGTTTAAATATTTGAGGCAAGATTTACTAAACTGCGGAAAAGACTCATCATGCATCATATGAAACTTGTGTGCTACGTGATGTTCCAATATTTTTAACCACAATAGATTATGATCTCAAAAATGGTTAATGTCAATATCATGTGTGAAATGCATGGAGGTTTTATAGAAGTAAATGCTTTACTTAATACGCATGTCATAAACAATACACATAATGTGGTTAGAAAAAGTCTTTGGAGTCCACAGGCAAAACAATTGTGATTTTGCTGCTTTTTAAAAGTTCTGACCAGTTTGTGACGGGACGGGACTGATTATGTGCGGCAGACAAGCTGTTTGAATTAGTATTTGTAATGGTTGTTAATAGTTTTCCTTATTTCCTAGAAATGATGTGTGAAGTCATGCCGACGATAAATGAGGACACCCCTATGAGCCAGCGGGGGTCCCAAAGCAGTGGCTCCGACTCGGATTCTCACTTCGAGCAACTTATGGTGAATATGCTGGATGAGCGTGACCGTCTGCTTGATACACTGCGAGAAACCCAGGAGAGTCTTGGACTGGCCCAACAGCGACTTCAAGATGTTATATATGATAGAGACTCACTCCAACGCCAGCTGAATTCTGCACTGCCCCAGGTATGCCTTCATTTGTAGGTTTTACCAGCGTCCTGGAAGGACATTACATGGTCTCCTTTCCATTTGAACTCTATCCTAATGGCCTTTGTTATTGTAATTTAATGACAAACCAACCTTTCAGTGGTATAATAACGGGATGCCATTGCAGGGTACAGTCCAAGGGGTATATTTACTAAGTGGTGAGATTGCAGTGAGATTGGAAAGTGGGAATGTTGCCCATAGCAACCAATCAGATTCAAGCTCTCAATTTCATTTTACACACTAGAGAATGTAAACTTGAATCTGATTGGTTGCTATGAGCAACATCCCCACTTTTCAATCTCACTGCAATCTCGCCGCTTAGTAAATATACCCCCAAGCCTCTTACAGACAACCATTAAAATTAGGCCAAAGAATTTGGTACGCTTTAATACCTGCAGGCTCTGCAGTTGAGCATCTGTAAAACCCTTTTTACTGGCGTCTCTGTATTTCCTTCATACTCTGTGACATCTGCTCTAACCAGCATGACTCTGAGGTTGCTTCCTCGGTGGTAGCAGGGTGTATTTTGTATATATTGTCCTGACAATGGCTCCATATTCTTGGTCTGTTTTTCTTATAAAGCCCCTTATATTAGAGAATGTTATGTGACCATGGTAACACATCGGAATTGGATTTGTTATCTCTGGTTTTCAAGTGTCTTCTTTCAGAGGCTGGAGCGCTTTGCATTTTGTAGATATTCTACAGTCATATGCATTATTAATACTTTTAGGGAAGTTCAAATACTAATAACCTTGAACAAATGAATATAAATATATAAAAGGGTAGGGTGTCTTATTGCCCTCTCTCAGCTAGGAAATAATGATAAATGGCTCTGATGAATCACAAGAAACCATTACTTTTCAGGGGGGAAATCATGACATTTGTCATTAAGGGCGGATAATTTAATGTACAAAATATTGTACTATATCTCTACAGTTAGTGCACAGGTAACATTAAGGAAACCTTCTTACAGCAGGTTGGAGGCTTTTATTTTCTCCCTCCCAGGAGAAACCAAGACTCATCAGCATAGGGGTGGAGGACAGAGGGCGTGATTTATGTAAATCACACCTGTAGCCCCACCCAATGGATGATTTGATTGACATTATCAATCATTCATTGTACACTCCCGGGATACCTGAAAGTAGCAGCATCTGATTTTATTTTGTTATAACTTCTGCATAAAGATCTAATGTCTTTGTATGAATGTCTATATAGAACTGTAAAACTGTTTGAGATGAATCATTTAGGAAGCAGTTAGTGTAAGATATGTTCCCTTCTGATATTGTAAATGACTCCAAGGTTGAAAAAATATACTTTTTAATATTGGCTGAGATCTATAGTGTGTTTGGAAAGACCATTTAGCCTTTGAGGCATGAAAGCGCTTGTTAATTGCAATGTTTTATATTAAGCTGTTGCTGTTCTGAAATATGATCTTCTGGGCCTACCATTAGCTGGAAATATAAATAGTGACTTGCTTATTGTTCTGGATCATTGAAGTACTTTCTCTATCAAATAGGATAATTTAACTACTAATTATGAAATTCCTCCACTGTTTTATGCTGTTATGTTCAGTCACTGCTTGCATTGTCCATAATAAAAATATGTACTGTATATGTACTGTAGAGCCACTATCCATCCTAGTAACTAGCAGGGCACATACAGATGTGACACTTTGTAACGTTTCTATAACACAGCCAAAAACAACAGTAACAGCCAGGCGGCGTATTAATGCAGAAGATGACCATTGTCAATGGCAGGACAACCTGTGTGCGGTTATGCATTAATGCAGCCTGAAATATATATGTGATGGAGCCAGCCATGCATACTGCGACATGGAGGCATTATAAAGTATCACTTATGTATGTTATTCTGTCCTACCTATTAACATTTCTGTTCCCGAAAACACTAAATAAGCACCTGTTTGCTGTGCCCAAGTCCTGCCCCATTTTTGTATTTTTTAGGCAAAATAAAAACTGTTTCTAGAGCTTTCAGGTTTTTTTTTTTAATGCAATGATTTCTAATCTTTCGTGGTTAGTGATGATGGGTCGGATACTGATTTAGGTCTGCCACCCCCCCCCCCCCCCCCCCCCCCATTTCCGTAACTACGCTTGCGGAAGTGAGTGAAAATTCCACCGGGCCGGACCTGTCCCCCCCACTCACCTACATTAAGCTAGATGGGCGGATGATTAAAGCTGAATAAGCAGAGTGCATTTTATTACATTTCAATTTGTATATTGTAACTATTAATGCAGAAATCATTAATGCAATGCATAAGTTCATTTTATTAACCTATTGAATAGATCAGTCATTCTGTCACTTCCACTATTCGCAGAGGATATGTGAGTCAGTGTGAAAATAAGAGATAATAGATTCTTCCACACAGGTGACTGAATAGTCCATGTGTTATCAGCATTCAGGGGAGGCAATAATAACATTAACGTCAGATAAAATGGCAAATTATGTAAAAACACAACTTCATCAATCCCATGCAAAGATCAAAATAAATGAACGCAGGAACACGGTTTTACTTGTACTTCTTTTCCATTGTAATCTTCTTTTCAAACGCTAGATAGATAATACACAGTATAACCCAGCCTGAAGGCATGTAAATTAAAGAACATTTTTGTGTAATTTCATGCTTTGCTATGAGGTATGCCATGTAGAAAGAAACAGTGTGTGTTCAATTACTTGAGCACATGCAAAATAAAATCGTTTCTTTCAAGCTGAACCACAGACAATATAGTGGAACGCGATTTTCCAATCAATAACCCATTATGTGTTAGACTACACATTCCGTGGCTGCAGGAGGAAGTCCATCGTTTGAAATTGTCAAGGTCTGTAGAAACTCAATCCTCTTTATTGAAAACACTTCTGAGAAAATGTATGCATGCCTAATTATGGCAAATTATCCAATAGTACTGCCAGGGTTTGTATTTTATAACAATGGTTATCAGAATTTATATAATTTAGCTGTAAATCCAGTTTTATGTGACCTACAAAGCCTTTAGTTATATAATTAATTTCAAGGTATGGTATGTTCTATAGTTTAATATGTCCTATATTCTGAAAACTTATATTGTTATCTCTCTCTGTGCATATAAATCAATATATAAATATATATAATATACATAGAGAAGCTATCGGTTTGTTCTTATAAGGTACAGAGCTTATTTTGAATTATGGATTTGGAAGAAACCTTGCAGACTGGTAACACTGGATCCCGTAAGACATACTAGTTTGTTGGCGTCTCAGCTAGACCATCCATTGGTGTACCCTGGGAGCCTGCTCTGGGCTTGCCACTGAATGGATTTTGGTGGCACCCCAATTTAAAAAGGACTGACCTGATTTGTATGTTATTATAAAAGTGGTGTTATGGCTGGAACAAATAAGATCTGTTGTGTGTGGAGTTTAGTCACAAAGGGGCCGACTTTATTTTTTATGACTTTAAATGACAGCAAAAAAATGTGGAGATGTTGCCCATAGCAACCAATTTGTTTCAGCTTTGGTTCAGAAAATCAGATCTAACTTTCCTATTCCATACTAGAGAATGTCAACTAGAATCTGGTTGCTATGGGCAACATCGTTTTAATTTTTCGCAGCTTAGTTAATCTGGTCCTAAGTGTGTAACCTAGGTGTGCGTGAAGACCCATTAATTACCATGGTCATCATTGACCTGTTTTATAAGCTAGACATCTATTTTTCCTTAGGGCTATGCTGAACCGTCCACTGCTGATTTGTAAGAAGTGGTTACTAAGACATTAGTAAGAGCCCTGTGTAGTTCCTATGTGTTCATATGCGACCCCTGGGTAAGTGGGTGTAGCAGTAGTGATTCCATGAAACAGGTGCACATTACTATATTTTACTTAGATGGTATAGTAAATTTTCTGACATTCAACTAGGCCCCCATTTGGTATCACCTTAGAGTGAAGCAGTATCTAACACTGATTTACTGAATCCCTTCATGAATATATTAATAAATATAAGACATGTTATGTGTCATTAATCAACTCTAATTCACTTTAAAAAAAAATCAATAATTACACATAATTGAAGTTTAAATCATGTTTATTTTACAAGGACCCCAGGAAAGGATCCTGGTACAGACTTTGGGATCTTTTCATGGATAGGAAACAGCAATTAAAACAATTTACTTAGAATGACATTTTCACACTATATGGAAGCAGTCGTTACATTTTATCAACTCTCAATACTTCACATAAATACAATATGAAGTGCACTTTTAAATTTACTGAACAACTCGGTCCTGCAAATATAAGGGCGATCTCACAAAAATAGGGCTTTATGATAATGAATAGGTAAACTCTCTGGCCTTCGTAGCATTATCACATGTTTGGGGTGGTGAGAGATTTTGTACCCCTCCACTAAAACCCATAGCTGGCCTGGGGTTTTACAGGGAGCTGCTGCAGAGTTTGACAAGTACCTATTGGGCAATAATGATATAAAAAATAGCTTCTCTCTATTCCCAAGAGGAATTCTCAGATTCACATCTCTGATATTTGACATCAGTGCTTAATGTCCCAGATCCACTGGGGTGTTTACCCCGGTCCACGTCAACTACGTCTTACTGGATGTCACACAGATGGACGGGTATTTCCTTCTCCTGTTTGTTGGTTCTGCAATATATGCTAGTCACACACCTTCTCTCCTGAGCTGACACATTGCAAACCACTTTTGTTGATGACGAGTCTCACAACCTCTTCCCTTTGGTTCGGTACGTTGTTTCTTTGTTCTCTCTAACACCGGATCTTTTCCATCAACTGTAGTTTCTCCATATGACATCCATATGTTTATAAGCCATTTTTCTGGGGTATCACACATGTACCAGCTCTTATAAACATTAATGGTTTATAACTTTGAAACTTTGTTTCTTAGAGACAGAAAGATAGCTAAAGTTAAGAGATGCATACAATAACATGTTGTCTTCAAGATAATAAACAATGCTTGTGGAAAGTACATTTCCTTCCATGGAGCAGATACAGATATGTCCAATGTGTGCCTAAAGAAGGTTTCTGTTTATATGCCTGGTTTTATTTATTTTTTCCCTACTGCATATGCTTTCCTATGACATAACAATAGGTACATTACTCAAGACACATTAAGACAACATGACAGCAAGTTTATCTTCTTGGGCATAGTTCTTTTCTGAGAATGTGTCATATTTGGTTTTATTCATACCTTATTGTGTTGTGCAATTTTCTGTTCTAGCAGGTTTGATGTGTTGTACGAAAGAGAGAATAAAATATATTTCTATTAATAAATGCTTAACCATTAAAACAAAACTATAAAACATGTTCTTAATAAAAAATATTATCTTACTAAACTTAATGAAACTTTTGTCATTTTTATTTGCATTAACATTAACAAATTAAAACTAAATAAAAAATTAAAGGTTTACAGATCGTTTAAACAGCTCAAACGCACTAAAAATAATGCATATACTAAACAATTAAAAACCTTTTAAAAACTTATTTGATGTCTATTTGTATATGCTATGTGGAATTTATTTAAATGATTGGTCCAAAATATCAACATATAAAGTAAAATTATACAAAGTTTTATTTCGCAGACAAAATATAAAATATGTATATTCGTTAAAGATTGGGCCTCCATTTACTAAGGGTTGATTAATTTTAGGTGATAAAGTCCATTTTCACATGAAACCATGTTTTATCACCTAAAGTAATCAATGTTTACAAACCCTCAGAGAGGTGATTAACACACCGCTCAGAGAGTAATAATAACGCCATCTGAAGATAGCAAAATATTTAAAAATATAAAAAAATAGAGAATTCAAAAACTTACCTCACCTAGCAGTACTTCCTAAGTATGTTACTCTATATTTCTTTCCACTATCGTTTACTAATGTTTACACTTCAGGTTTGTATCTGTGTTGCTCTACTTACAGTTGTACGCCCTGTGAACTATGAGAATATTTGTCTGATTGTTGCTAAATACCTTGTCTGCTTTAAAAAATGAGATAAAAAAAAAGAAAAAAAAAACTTATCTGACACGGAAATTAAGGCAGTCATTACAGATCCGAATCATGTTGTCCCGTATTTGTCTTTTGTCTGGTAGTATTCAACCTGGGACCGTCGTAGGAGCACGCTGGAGGTAAGTATTTGTAAATCCAGAAGTCAACGTAGCCAGGTTCGCACAAGGAGATGTGAGCCTGTTTACCATAATAATCGACCGCAGAATAACTATTAGTAAATACAGCCCTTAATATGCTGTGTCCTGTGTCTGTGTATCTTTTCTCTCCTCCTGGGTGTATAGTAGAAGACATTTAGTAGCTTTAGTATCCTTAATTAGGTTTCTAAAAACATTTCCATCAGTGCAGATTATACTTATATGCTTCATTAGCATGTTTACAGTTATGAAATACTTAAAATGTAGCTAGTATTTTTCAGTATTAAAAAATCGATCTGGCGCACACAGAGCACAAAATTTGTTCCTGACGTGCATAAAAAATACGGAAAACATTGGTAGCGGTGTCAGTCTTTGCCATCCTTGGCAAGACATAGGACCCCCGAACCGCTAATCGCCACTGACTGGTGCAGTCACGAGAATCGTTAGTAACAAGCACAAATTGTGACCATCCACGGCAACGAATTTTTGACCCACGACCGAAAAATTTAACTTTGTTGCGATATTCGTTCCCATGAATGGCCACCTTTACACTTGTTTAGGCTTCTTTTTGTAATAGAAAAGATTCAGTTGTGTTATTTACTTATCTAATTCAGGCACTGCCATCTAGTGTATAATTGTATATCTAAGTTTATAGATTTTAACTGCTCTTTAGTGTACCATTCTATAGATGTGACATTGCTGTCTCATTGTAATGCTCTCATTAAAAATGCTTAGTACATCTAATACATCTGTCTACCTTGTGCCAGATGGTTTTACACTGAGGAAGCAATATATAGAATATAAAGCAGGGTTACCAACTCTCCTGGAATGTCCGGGAGACTCCTGAATTTCGGGCAGTTCTCCCAGTTTCCCGGGAGGGTCAACAAGGTCTGCCCGAGCGACACAGTGGTGGGTGGGGCTTAATGACATGAACTCCCGCCCACCCATAGCAAAACCTATGAGTTTGCAATCCAGGCCTTGGCTTCGGGCATGATTTGCGTAAATCACATCCCCCATGTTGCTGACAGTTGGCTTCTCCCAAGAGGAGACCAAAAGTTGGCAACTCAGATATAAAGTTTACATTTAAAGTAAAATTTAATTGATGTAGCTGTATGTTTAATTGTATCGACTATGCTTTCATTTCTGTGTTGTTTGTGCTTGTCTTACATCATCACAAACAAGTAAATAGCCAATATTTGCCTCATAGTCTCACCAGCTAGATAACCATTGCGGACATGATTTGCGCAAATTAGAGAAACCAAAAGTTGGCAACTGTGATATAAAGTTTTACATTTAAAGTAAAATTAAATTCATGTAGCTGTATGTTTAATTGTATTGAATATGCTTTCTTTTCTGCGTTGTGAATATGCTTTGTGTTTGTCTTACATCATCACAAACAAATAATAAGCCAATATTTGCCTCATGGTCTAACCATTGCGGTAGTGGTGCTTAAAGGTACTGCTTGCTCCATGCACGCAAATGACCCTGCTCTAATCGATTCTCATAAATATAGCCGCTACTGTTTCACAAGAGACAAAGCATATTAAAATATCTGCTTCAATTTCTAAAGATGTTTATCAAGGGGCCGGTACTAGCTTTCTGGACACCTTAGGCAAAGAAAGACCCTTTGTGCCACACCCCTGGAATCCTGGGTCTCAATGTTCAGTTGCATGTTGGTAGATTACGGTAAAAAAAGATGTTATGAATGATAACTATCCCCCAGTATTTTACTGCCTTTGGACCAGATTCAGACTTATGTACTATTGACTTACTCACAGCTTGCTCAAGAGTGGGCAAAACCATGTTGAATTGCAGGGGAGTTAAATTTAATTAGTTGCATACAGTATTAAAGTTGAGAGATGATGTTTCCTAGCGCGTCTAATAACAGTGTAACAGTAACACTGGTCAAAAATAAAGAATTTTCCCTGCATGCAAAACCTTCATTTTAGCTTGGTTTTTCCCACTTGAGTGAGTAAGTTGTGAATAATAGTTGGTACACATCAGAAAGATAATCTTTCCAATCAAAAGATAAATGATCCTTTCAGCAGATATCTGTTTAGTGTGTACTCACAAAACATGCTGCAGGATTGTTTTAGACAGTCTGTGGTCATTTGATTGTTAGCAGCTCCTAATATTTTTGATGAAAGATGTCACAATGTCTGCAGAAAACTTCTGTGTGTACTGAACACACGATCTTCAGAGCAGTGATTCTCATTACAAATGAAGTATAGAGCCATCTAGTGGACAAGTGTGTTATTGCGGATTATTATGGCAGCAAGTCATTCTGGAATCCGAGCTTGTGCAGCAACCCACCATCGTGCTGATGTGTACCCTGCTTAAGTCAATAGTATGTAAAGTCTGGATCTGGAGAGTTTAATGCATTAATGTGTTCCATCATGTCATCTTGTGGTGTCAGAATGCCCAGAGAGTGAGTAGAGAATTCTTGCATTGGTTATTTACCCTGTTGATCACTGATGTTTAGTGAGAAAATTTGTACCATTTTGCAAATTTATGGCCTTCGTTTTTCCTAGTCAAGTTCATAGAAGGTGTGTTGTACAGCTTTAGAACACATTGTGACTCCTGTCAGTGTCTCATGTTTCAGATTGATGATACTCTGTTTGCATTGTGTTCTTAATACTTAATAAAAACTGGCACAGGAAGCTGGCAAAATCTCCAGAGTATGGAAAAGCTAAAAATATCATCTCGGTTGATTCATCGTCACATCAATAATGCAGGTGAAGTAGCTCAGAAGGCTAGAAGACTGAATGAAGTCTATTAATAAGAAAGTATTGTAACAATGTGCATGAATTGAACCAGTCCTGCAACTGTAGATTTAAACATTTTTGCTGGTTATTATAATCGGTATTTATGCCAATAACTATGTGAAGTTCTCCGGGTGCTCCACTTTCCTCCCACATTCCCCCCAAAAANACATATCATCAGGTTAATTGGCAGTTGTCTAAATTGTCCCTAGTCTATGTGTATTTTTAATTTCCCTATGTATCAAATCCCCTATGTCCTATTGAATGAAAGCTGTATAAATTCGTAGAAAATAATAGAAGTAAATGGAGATTTATAGTTTTTACTATAAAATCATTGGATGAAGTGGCAGTATGGCATACCCCGGTATTCGCCTCCACTTCAAACCCTGGTCTGGATCATCAGGATGATGGCAGGTGTGTTGTGTACAGTGAGTATGCACGGTGGGGTGGAGATTTAAATACAGTTAAGACTGGGTTAAGAAATTTTAATGTTGCGTCTAGTGGCCTCCACTTGCCTTAAATCTCTGGTCCTGCAGCCAACAGAACTCTGAACATAATAGATGCAATGGTCCATACACACTCCCTTAATATTAAATACATCTGAGAATATATTTTCTGTACATTCGCACTCATGCATAGTGTAAACACCATTTTCATGATCCATAATTGTGGACAACCCGGTGTGATTTCAAGTTTGTCTATGTATAATCTATGTAATCCAAATGTGTCACATTACTTATGCCATACAGTTCTAGCTGTACAGGAACATCTTTTAAGGCTTACCGTATATGCCGGCGTATAAGACGACTGGGTGTATAAGACGACCCCCCAACATTTCCACTCAAAATATAGAGTTTGTAATGATCCCCTGCTGTATGATCCCCTGCTGTATGATCCCCTGCTGTATGATCCCCTGCTGTATGATCCCCTGCTGTATGATCCCCTGCTGTATGATCCCCTGCTGTATGATCCCCTGCTGTATGATCCCCTGCTGTATGATCCCCTGCTGTATGATCCCCTGCTGTATGATCCCCATGCTGTATGATCCCTTGCTGTATGATCCCTTGCTGTATGATCCCCTGCTGTATGATCCCTTCTGTACTGACATTTTGCTGATGTCTCCTGGAGAGGAGGGGGAGGATGTGTCTGTTCATTCTGTCACTGCACTCTGGGGTCACAGGGTATCTCTGAGGTAATAAACATCTAATGCTCTATAGACACCATAGGACCATGTATACAGCTAGTGGTTATCTATGGAGCATTGGATGTTTCATACCTCGGAGAAAGATACCCGGCGTATAAGACGACNCCCCCACTTGGAGGCATGTTTTTCGGAGCTGAAAAGTAGTCTTATATGCCAGCAAATACAGTAATTCCATATAATTATTTCAATTAAATAATATTTGATTTAAATACAGCAGATGGCAGTAGAGCTTCATCTTTCAAGAAGTACAATAAATGTAGAATATGACATTACATAATTATACTCAAATTAAGGAAGGAAAACAAAACTACCATTCCTGCTTAACCAATTACATTAATAACATTTTATACACAATTAAAATCTTTTCAAATCTTATTCTGATTATTTCTGTTGCTGGAAAACACCAACATTCATAAAACAGAATTGTGACATGTGAAATAAAGGAATACAAAAATAAGGCTTATGGGAGCTTCCAATTTAATAGAAAGAAACTACTAGCATCTTCTTATGACTGTAGCCAGATGTATCAAAAGTGCTTATCTTCAAGATTGCAACCCTTATCCCAGTGGTAGAGCATCTTATGAGTCTTAGACAGTAGCGTAACTCTCAGGAGTGCAAGGGGGCCACAGAGGAGCTTGACGCAACCGCCAATTCTGTTCTGTTCTACAGCCTAACCCTAACCTTCCCCTTCTATGATGCATTCCCTCATCACCATCGTCATTTTGTAAAATATCAATTTTGGACCTACAACTGTTTCCCCTGTTATATAGCTCCATAACCTGTACTTAATAAACATCACATGTTAAACCAATGATGTTGTATTCATTTGCCTTCTGCAGCCACCAAGTGATGCTGTGCATCCAGTTTTGTGACTGAAGCTCGCATAGCTGTGTTACAACAGATGACTCTGGTGTAAGTTTAGTCTGTGTTAGGTAAATGTAGGTCATCTCATGCTGTCATGCTCAACTTTTTCTTTGCTTCGTATCATTACATCTAAAACAAAAAGCGATATATGCACACACACACACACACACACACACACACACATATATATATATATATATATATATATATATATATATATATATATAACTCATTAACCGCGGCACTCAGAGACTTTGTACGATCCAAATAAAAGCTAAGCCAAGTTTAATCCAACGTTTCAGTTCATTTATTGAACTTTCTTCAGGGCAATACGTATTGTAAGTTCAATAAATGAACTGAAACATTGGATTGAACTTGGCTAAGCTTTTATTTGGATCGTACAAAGTCTCTGAGTGCCGCGGTTAATGAGTTATATATATATATATATATATATATATATATATATATATGTATGTGTGTGTGTGTGTATATATATCGCTTTTTGTTTTAGATCAGAGCAGATCCATACCTTCATATCAATCCCTCTGTATGTAGCTTTCTGTGCATGTGAGAAGAGACCACTCCTTTCAGACTTACTGTGGATCCTTCCTGAGGACGGTGTAGATAGTACTTGAGGTCTGAAACCATCCCTTTCTATCCAATGTATATACCTGTCCTGACCCACATTATGTATACACCATGCATATTGCTATCAAAAACACATACATTTTTCGGTGTTGAGAAGTGTGTTATGTGTGCATGCATTGTACCGGATTCAGTTCTAGTAACTGCTCTGAAGGCCATTTATCCGCATCCACCATCATTTTCCGCTGCGGTCCAAGCTTGTACAGAAAGAAGAATGCAGCGTAAGCACTTATCCAAGCCCCTTACTGTGCTCTGCTCTCCTGTCCTTCATGAGCATGAAGGTAAATCGGCTACACTCAGCGCTGTAACTATGAAGTATACTGCCGATCTCTTCAACAAACTTCTAAATGAAACCAAAAAGCAGAGAGTTTAAATTGGCGGACTGTCATTTCTACTATAATTAAGATAGCCATTCAGTTTAACTACAGCTTGCGTTCTAATGCTGAATCATCTTCTAAATTATATGTAGTACTTTAAGCTGCATTTAAAACCAGTAATTAACTTTAGATTTGCACAGTGTAATAAATGTTGAGCTGTTACTTTTTACTATATACCTTTAAGTGTCAATTGTGATTGGCAGATCAAGTAAATCTCCAGTATTGCAAAGAAATGGTTTTAGTGAAGTGGTTAAATTGTTACCTGTCGCCAGCTTACAATTAAAGATGCCGTCCGCTGTCCTCTCCCTATTCTTTTCCCTTCCTTTTCTTCTCCTTTTTTCTCCTTCCTTTTCTTTTCCACAATATTTGGAAAATGTATGGACTTTTGAATCTGCTTTAGGGCTAAACACATCTAATACTCCATTGTATTTCTGCTCGTTTTGCCTTCTCTGATTGCCATATTGACTTATGCTTTGATGTTACATTTGATACCTGTATTTCTTGTCCATTCTTGAAACAAAGTTTTTATTAAGAAGTTACAAGTGTTACATACAGCAAAGTACAAAACAGTAAAGAAGTATGAATGACAAAACAATTGTAATAGGTACAACTCATTTTTTCTTTTAACGTGGGAACAAGAAGGGGGAACAGGAGGGGAAAAAAAGGGGGGAGGGTGGGACCGGAACAAGTCCAATATACAACAGCAAAAAGGCATAGTTAGAGGATAAACAGGTCAACATCTTTACATACAATATGTCTAAGAACATTCAGGTAAGATAACCAGACAGACACAATAAAACAATAGGACAATGCTCACACCATGACCACAGACAGTGACGGAGAAGGGGGGTTTGCCAAGGATATAGAATCAAGAGTGTCATCAGGACCAGGAGACTCAGGGCCCAGGAGGAGAGGAGGGGAGGGAGCAAGTTGTTCTTTTTCCAAGTGTTCCGCCCAGCAGAGCCATTTGACCAGAGGCGAGGCAGGCTGAAGGGAGTAGGGGGCATCCAGGACCTCCATATTGTAACTAAAATTCACTTTAGTTATAACCCTTGATAAGGATGGAGGAGTAGAGGACCTCCAGGCCTGACCAATGGCCGCTTTGGCCGCCAACAAGATGTGTCCCAGCACGTATCTCTTATCAGGTGGGACAGTAGGGGGGTACAGATGCAGCAGCGAGATCTCCGGAGTGAGAACAATATCCAAGTGGCAGACATCAGCAATGAGAGTGGTCACCTGTAACCAAAAATGGCGTAAGTAAGGGCAAAACCAGAAGATATGAGCGATATCACCCACAGCTCCACAAAGTCTCTAGCAAAGTGACGATACAGAGGGCCACATGCGGTGTAGACGCTGTGGAGTCAAATACAGTAGATTGAGAAGCTTAATCTGTCTTTCAGTATGATCAATACACCCAGAGAGCCGGAAGGCAGTAAGGCAAACACTTTCCCACTGCTTCTGGGAGAGCGTGATATCAAGGTCCCGTTCCCACATCAAATGGGGAGTAGATTTAGAGGAGGTTGGAGCAGGCAACAAGACCCTGTACCAGAAAGAAACCGAGCCACGGTAGGATTGCGCAGTAAAATGGGAGAGGAAAGGCTCAGGGAAGGAAGAGATGGGAAGGCCCCGTCGGTGGATCTCTCTACTCCAGTGGATCAGACGCAGGTATTGGTAGCGTTCCGAGTCCAGGAGGGCAAAGTCCACCTGCAATTGTGCAAAAGAACGAGGCGCCCCAGCTCGGAACACTTGCGACAAACCTGAGAGGCCACAACGGATCTAAGAGGAGAAGGAGATGTCAGGGATCTATTTAGAAATAGCCTTCTTGTCCATTCTTAATAAAAAAAATGTACACACAAATCTGGGTCCTCAAGAGCCAGGCTGCCTTGCTAAAAGCTTTTCCATTGTCAGGATGGGAATAGGCAAGTTGCGTATGTTAAGTATGCATAATGGAAATGTGGTTGTATATAAATTGTACAGTAAGGGCTTGATTAAGCCCATATATGCAGTACAAATTTAAAGGTAGTATTCTGCTGTCTGAAGTCCCTTGGATGCAAATGAAACAATTTTCCAATAAACACATACATATGGTATATAGGATTTCATAATGATCCCTGTAAATCTTCTGCCGGTGTGGGAGGAGTTTTGGGTTAACACCTATATTGGCAACAGGACGTCATTTTGCCATAATATGCAGCCTCCAGATTGTTTCAGCTTTGTCTTGCTTGCTGTCATGCTTGGGTTTATGAATGGCACAAGAAAATATTGTTTTGTGTAGTGGTTATTGCAACATTAAAAACATCATACCACCTCTGCCTTGCTAAGCATCGTAAATTATGTCTTTTCAAACTCCTTTTTGTTATAAAGAGACCTTGTTTCTGGTCTTACATTTGTAAGTGTATTTTAGGGCTTAACACAGATATATGGGTCTAGTACTAACTCTTTCTGCTACTTGTTCCTCTTCCTCCTATGAAACCAAGCATCTAACATCCTTCCCAGTTGCTGTGTTACATTGCTTGGCTAACTTTAAGTCACATGAAATATTGATTCCTAGATTTCTTTTCTCTTTGGTAGTTTTTAATGTAGTGCTGTTTAGTGATATATTGAGCTTTTNGGTTTACTGAAGTCTACATATGCTGTGTCTATTGTTCCCCCTTGATTAATATTTTAGTGACCCAGTCAGAAGAGTCAATAAAATTTCTTTGACATGATCACTCCCCAGTGAATACATTCAGCTTGGAATCCTGCAAGTTTCAATTAATTACCCCACATTTGATGTAAGGCTTGCCGGCCAGGTGTTTATAGATGTTTCTCTACTTCCACTTTTAATGCAGAGGGACCACATATGCTATTTTTCAGTCTTTCGATTTTACTTCTGTTAGTAGTGACTGTTTGAATAACTTGGCTAATGATTTTCCCAGCACCATATTGAGGTTACTTTTAGTATTCTATGTATTCCATCTGACCCCACTTTCAGCTTTTAGAGTTCTAGGGGGAAATTCACAAAAGTCGAGTTTCGGTAACCCGCGGCTGCGATAAACTCGACTTTTGTGAATTTCCCCCCAAGAGTTCTTTTAAGACTGGCTTCTCAGTAAAAGGACTTGTAATTTTCTTGGTTGCTTCCTCCGACAATCTGTTTTAGACATACTATACCTTGATTGATTGTTTTTTTTTTTCATTACTATAACTAGTAATTAGCCCCCTTCTTTGGGTGGAATGGGCCTTTTTTCCCATCATTTGTGCCTTCACAACCCCAATGCTTCACAGGATACTCCCTATCATTTTTGTGTTTGCGTATAATTCATAAAGGCCATATTTTTTCTTTCATTGTACATTGGCTTCCTTTATTTCAACTTTTGACATTTTTTTGCTGCCTTTGCAGTTCTTTCAAAAGAATTATCTACTCATTCCCTATTTCTAGAATTCCAGTCTTCCTATAATGTAGCGTCCTTACATGAATTTGTTTCAGGATATATCCCAAAAAAACTTAGTACATTAAATACATTAGTGGTCGAAATTGAAATTTTAAAGCAGTAGTATGAACATTTGGAAGTGGTGGTATGGAAACATCCAAAAGAAGTAAATGTATATGTTTTTTCATTAAAGCAGTAACAGTATGGCATACCAACAACATACCAATCTCTTTGAATCCTGCTCCTCATTCAGAAAAAGGAGTTTAACCTTGATTTGACCTAGTCTAATAATGATTGACCAGATTCGGACTTGCACTTGTAGCTTAGAAGGCACGGGCTACTCTCTTTGGACTTCTACAACCAGTCACCTCTTTAAGATTTATGATGTATTCCTAAGTAAAATGGGGATGGATTGGACGTTGAATGCTCAGCCCATTCTTACATCATTACATGAGACCTTTTGTATCCTACCCTGTTGTTGAAAACAACAAGATCCATATTGGAAGTACATACTATATGTGTACATGGGTTAATCCTTAGAGTTTGTGTATTGGGTGACAAAGTTGGGGTGCTATCTGCTACCCTGTTCTTCACTAAAAAGACGTTCTGCATGAAAAGCAGATAGACCACAAGTGAGAAAAGCACTTTGTATACAGAAGCTCCTTATTTTTACCATTCATCTGCACAGCTTTTTACTCTCCACGTTGGTTAGGTGAGAAAGAGACCTGATTGTGCCAGATTGTATTAGATCTTATAGTGAAAGGTGTTTTATTTTTTACAAGTCAGTCTGTGTTCTATGTAAGAAGATAGGAGAAATCTGTTTTGTTGAAATAATAGATCTTGTCAGCTTGCTTTGCTTCTGTGGAAAAAAAAATCCAAAACATAAGATACACTTATTTGTTGACTTATATTTAGAATAGGCTGTACAATCATAGGTTATAGAGCATAGTCTCTGATTATTCAAACAAGAATAAGGAATTCTGATGTTAAAATGTGCGCATAAAAATATTTATACTATTAATCATCATTGTTCATTGGTAAAATGTGAGTTTCCAGTGGGACATCTAATGTAAATAACACTGGTCAATAAAATGGTTATTGTTTTGTTACAGGGGTACATGTACGTTCATTGCTTAGTGTTTTCTGTTCTGTAGTTTACAACACAGGTTTATCGACATGATAGGCATGGTAAGCAGACAATGAAAAGTAAGAGCCTTCCAACAATAGTTGGTCAACATGATTCCCTTTGCGCTCATACCACATAATGGAATGGAAATGTCCTGGAGAAACTTGGAGAAATCCAGGCGCAAATACTGCATAGTTGTGGGCGATGGAAAGGCTCTTTGACCATCCAGATGGAATACGTATATCAACACATATGGAACCATTTGACAAAAAGGCTTCACTTTGCCTCTTCGAAACGTGCAAATTTAGAAATGCATATAGCTGACAGCTAATTGTCAGCTGTATGTATTTCAAAATACTCTTTGTTGAGTATGCCGACATGTCAGTTATGCACAATGGTCACCCACCACTTGCTCTGCACCATGCTCTACCACCAACAGCTAGGTGGTCCTCCTCTTTGGCCCTCCTGCTGAGAGCTTTGTTCTGTGGTCCCCTGAGGTAAGGAAATACAGCATAGGGATCAGAAGCGGGATAGGATAGGATGGGAGTATAGAAGGTTAGTGTTAGGAACCCTGGGGTGCATGGCAAGAGGCAGAGAGCAGGAACACACAGCAATGGTACAAAGAATGCAATAAACAGATCACATGGATTACAGGGTATGAAAACAGAAAAGTTGAACCTGGGAATAGGGTCTACACTGGGACAGGAGAAATACAGACAACTTGTTACAGGGAGAAACTGTGCCTGAGATAACTGGGAGATAATGCAGTAAATGACCAGAGGAGAAAAGGTAAATAACAATGGCATAAACATATAAAAGTAACCCAAAGATAGACAGGATGCAAGCAGGAATTAACAAATGAGAGAATAAATAAACAAACCAGACAAGAAGCTGAGGTGAGAGAGACCAGGCAGGTTGAGAGCATGAAGCAGTAATGCAGAAATGAGTAGAAATGACCGGCACCTGAGCACCCAGAGTAGAGCTAATATACTGGGTTCTTGCCAGAGTAAATGTGTAATAATCAGCAACCTGGTTGAGTAAATAGCACTCTTGCCTAACAGCGCTGAGGTCATGATTTAGAATCCTGGACATTACCTGTGTGGAGTTTGCATGTTCTTCCCAGGTTTCCTCCTACATGACCAAAAAACATACTGGTAGGTTAACTGGCAGTTAACTAAACTGTCCTTAGTCTATGTGTATGTGCAATTGTCCCCATGTCAATCCCCAATTTCCTTTAGCTTGCAGGCAGGGCCCCTCTTCCCCACCATTCTGCCTGTCTGTATTCCCCATTGTACGGCATTGCAGACACTTTGTACCGCCTAATAAATAAATGGAAATGAATAATAAATCTATTCCTTAACTGAGCTAGGTTCAGGAAAGGCATTGGTTAATATTTTGGGACATATTTAATACACAAAAAAATTAATCATTGTCTTTAAGAACTTTGCTGCTTTTGATTTCAGACACAAAATTGTATTTTATTTTTTACAAACTTCATTAAATATATAATATTCCAAAGAGACTTAAAAAGATCCAGAATGTAGGTATCTTTATTAGCCAGGTCTAAATGACAAATTGCTTGTTTTGGAAAACAACATGCATTTGGTGCATTGATGTCAAAAAGATGAACATGGGACCACTATTACCATTCCAAAAGGAGTGATTATCTTTTATTACATTTTCCTGCTGTGTTTGTAATTTATATTTCTGATTCTAGTGACTGGGGTTTTGGCACTGGAAGAATCTGCATATTTTCTGCCTGGAATTAACACACCTTTAAATGATGCCTGTACATCTACATATAGTAGTTCTTTGTAACTGATATAACTAGTTCATGAAGCCTCATCAATCCACTTCAACCTGAAATGTGTTATCACCTTGCTTGGCTTTCAGCTCTTGGGTGTTCATATCACAATATTAGTGAATGTCTTCACTTTACTTACGGTATTGATGTCTACATTTGTGCTAAGAACTCCACTGCCAACTGTCAGGCTGCATATCACTCACATTCCTGGATAGCAGAATTCAGGAATGTGTTGGGGGTCATTGATATGTTCAGTATATAATGATCTACGGTGCCTATATTAAAATAATTAAATGCATCTATCAATTGATTTAGGATGTGATGGTGTGGATCATATTGGGTATTATTTTTGGACTGATTATTTCATTTTAGGTATTTAGTGTTATTGACTTTTAAAGTATATTGGTATGGGCTATCGATTTTAGGGGATGGTGGATGCTATGAAAAAAATTCTTGTTGTGAGCTATGAATTTGTGGGGTTGCTGTTTTAGGCTATTAATGTGCTTTGAATTATTGTAAATATTTATTTGTGATAAATTAATGTAGATTACTATTGATTTGTCATTTATAAAAGATGCATAAATCACATATGTAAATGAGAAAAGGGGAGAGGAACACCCCTTCTCTCATTTGCATTTTGCGGTGTAGTAGTGCTATTCAGAGCCGATCTGCGCAGGCTGGGTGGATTCTCCGGTATGAGTCAGGTCCCAAGTCATTTAGTTTAGGAGGATATGCCATTCTCTTACTTTCCATAGGCACTCTGACTATATATGCCTTAGATTATATTTATTAAAAACATATTGCACACTATACAGTCCCCCCGGACGGGTCACTGGTCACATGGGCGTGACTTCAGGAAGTCCTTTTAGCACAGGGTAGATCTAGCATCTACCCTGTAGTTTCGGTCGCGCGGTGC
>JABWIB010000099.1:47088-74660 GCA_016617825.1 Platyplectrum ornatum | reverse complement strand
CCCCTGCAATTCATCATGGTTTTACCCACTCTTGAAAAATCTTTCGGTTGGAACAATTTATCTTATAGTGTATGGCCAGCTTAACACTGGTCAGTATTTTCTCTGCATTCCCATTTAACAGTATAGACTGACACCCAGTATAAACTGCATCCTGATCTTAAAACTAAAGAAGATTGTCATAAGACCACCAGTTTCCTTTTCCAGTTTCCTTTTTTTCCAATTTACTCTAAGGCCTGTGTTCAATCCTAACCTGCATGCATCGACATCAGTTAAAACATCTTTGTATCTAAAGTAGTGCACAGATTTATTTTAGCTGCCGAATACAGTCCATGTATAGATCATACTCTACTAGGAAACAGACTTATTGTTATAGATAATATATTATATTATTTACTTTTAAAATCAACAGCTTTTATTGGAACATTTGGAGTGTCTTGTTTCAAGACACGAAAGGTCCTTGAGGATGACGGTGGTTAAACGTCAAGCACAGTCCCCCTCAGGTGTTTCCAGTGAAGTTGAAGTTCTCAAAGCTCTGAAATCTCTTTTTGAACACCACAAAGCTCTAGATGAAAAGGTATGTTATCCTACTTTACTTAATGTGGTGCTCAGAGTGCTTTAACGTGATGCAAGTGTATGGTGTGATATTTAGAAATAAAGCAAACTAAAGTTACTGGTCCAGTATTCATCTTGGCATTCAGTTTGACAAGCTTGAAGAAATTGCAAATTAAACACTTGATGAACTGAGGCACCCCCAGGCCTCCAATATTTGATATCATTATAACTCTATCATCCACTAGGTCACATAGATCACTGCCCAAACCAAAATGTTTCCTTGAGCACAATAAGGTGCTACCAACCTCTGGCTATCATAAATGACCATTGACCTAATATTTAAGGGGATAAATACTATGGACATATTTGAAGTCATACCACTTTTTCAAATTTGGAATGTCTCATTTTATATTTTTATCTCTATATATGATTTTGGGTTATGCTTTAATTTTTAAATGGTTTCATGATAGGAATGTCAAGTTATAATATTGTAACTTTTTTAATTTAAGTTAAGTCCTAACTGTGTAGGATAGCCCCCCACCAAATTAAAACATTTCGTTGCTTGAAACTGTAATTTTTTATTACTAATGGCAAACAGTTTCAGGTCGCATTCATCACATCTGTGGAAAACTACTTACCAGATAATTAACAACTAGATAGTTACTAATTTGCTGTTAATATCCCAGAACCACAACACAGGTGGATATGGATAACACATTTGGGGGTATATTTACTAAGCGATGAGATTGCAGTAAGATTGAAAAGAGGGGGGGTTGCCCATAGCAACCAATCAGATTCAAGCTCTCAGTTTCATTTTACACACTGGAGAATGTGAAATCAAATCTGATTGGTTGCTATGGGCAACATCCCCACTTTTCAATCTAAATATACCCCATGGACTCCACAACCCACATTTAACATTACATTAATTAACAGACAGACTACAAAAAAGCATATTCTTTTGTTCATTTGCTAGACTATTTACTATCAAGGGAATGTAATTTCTTTCAAATTAAGTCTTAATATACAGAATGCATCATAATATGGACATGGTAATTACAAGTGAATGCCCTATCTGTTTGCAATATAGATCTTCCAGGGTGTAGGAGACAAGGTGGCTGGACCTCTTCACTGTCACATTTACCTGGCCCAAGGCATCTTGTTATGTGATTGAGTTAATTATTATGCAAAGAGAACGCCCTCTGTATCCATTATATAATAATATATATTTTAACACAGGAATATATCAGCTTTCATAACTTTTGATAGCATGTTTTTATGTTGTGGTCCTCAGGGGAGAGGAAATCCCAATAGCTCTCCAACTAGTAACCCCAGTGCTGCCCATGATATAAAAGACGGGCAACTTTGGGGTTACTAGTGTATATATGTTTTGTGTACACCTCATTTTTTTGCATTTATACTTTGTTTTTATAATAGTGCAAACATTTCTTTTGCCAGGGACATAAATATGATTTAAATACTGTACTGTAATTGTATCCTTGAAATAAAATGTAATGAGTAGTGTAAACTCTATTGTGTTATGAAAGGTGAATCATAAGAATACTTAATAATACTATCTGCAATAACATGCTATAAAGGTATTGTGCGGGTGTAAAACTGCAATTATTCTGACTGCCTCGGACCCATATTGTGCTTTGTAATTTGTTTAAGTAGAACACAGCATGAACCGCATGTTTCTTCTTGGCTAAAAGCAGAGTTGCACTATGTAAATCAAACATCACAGGCAAGAATATTTGGAGGCAGAGAAAAGATATATTTAGCACCATTATGAAACCAGTGCATATGCTCGAGTTGCTAACAACAACTCAACTTAAAATCTGTTCCATTACCATAACTTCCTAAAATCAGAAGTCTTACAATCTGCACAAGGTTTTCAAAACAACAAATAGAACAGATGTACTTCATCTTTCTGTTACTGAGTGTACTTCTTCTGTTTCACATACAATAAGATGATCATAATGCAGTGGACCACATATTAACTTGTGTAAACTGCATCCTGATGATTAAGGGTAGCCAGAGGACACTAAAGAAATAAATATAATGATCAACATTATCTATTGTATGGTACATTACTAAATGTAGTTATATTTTCTTTGTATTGTTATTTTTATACAATTGACTCTATAGTGACAGATGGGCATATTTAGCAGGTTTTAAAAATGTAACAAATTCCTATGTCACCTCATTTTCAATGCCTTTTTGGCTTATAGGCACTTGTTAAATTTACATTAATAAAAGTAATTTCTCAGTACTGTTTTACTGTATCTCGTATTAAAATCCTGTCGGTAAATTGTATTAAAAGTCTCAGTCGGCAAATATCCCGGGACTGTGGCTGAAGCAGTGATTCCCTGCCTCCAGTCCCAACCTTTATTAAGAATGGGCAGGACTTGATTACACCAAGCTCCGCCCATACATAGTAAACAAATGGTGGTGGTGATTTGGGTATGATTTACATAATCCCCACCCTCTACCCCACCCCCATGATGCCATTTTCTTGTTGTTTGGGAGAATCCAAAAGTTCACAACCCTGGTTTAAGGCTAAATATGTAAAATAGCACCTGAAAATATGTATATATTATGTATATATATTCAGATTACATGTTTTAGAGGATTCATTCAAGCCCACTGTGAAATGCTGGGGCATCACATAATTTTTAAGCATGGGCATGGTGAGAGTTACATTTAAATGTATATTGAAGACCCACCCCCAAAGTACAAAGTTACTCATCCAGCCTTAATGTGTTCACAACATTTCATATACTTGTCTTGTTACCAGAAATGAGTGTTCTGGTCGGAGTGCAACCTATGTACAGAGAAGATGACTGTGCTTATTTCCTTTATATTGATAGGACATTATGAAATATTATACCTCATCTAGCCCTATGTTCTTTAAATAATAGGGAGGGAGGCAAGAGGTAGATTTACCTCCCCTTGAAATGTGATGCAGCACCATCCAGGGGGACAGCATGGGTACACTTTATATGTCAGAATTTTGGCCATTTTCAGTCATATAAACTTAATGTTCTGCTGGTCAGTGATGATAGATTTGTTGCCCCCATCTCTCCCATCACATCAACTAAAACTGCCAGTAACATTAAGCTGATTTGGCTTACTAAGAAATCTGGTACATACACCAGGACAAAGCAAGGCACAAGCATAGCAGGCAAGAATTTAAACCATAGAAACAGAAGCAGACAAGACAAAGCTTCACAAAGGAAATGCTATTTAACATAGGGCTAAGCCAATGGTTTAGGGCTAGGCAGAAAAGGCTCCCAGCCTGATTTACCTGAATCCTGTCTGATAAGCACCATCTAGATGTATGGTATTTGATGGACTCAGAGTTTGCCAATGTTTTGTCTTTAGATTGGCCTGATTTTGACAAGTAAATAAAAATAACGGATATGCATATGTTAGTTGTAAAGTTGCTGCTGTTGGGAAGGACGACTTCCTGGGAGGTTATAGGAGCACATTGTAAATTTGCTTATTTGAATGTGTTAGTTCATTATAAAGGATTAATTATTGAACATTGATGTTTAATTTCATAAACTGACTGGATACCAAACCATGCTGTTAATTAAAAATTCTTAGTCATATTTGGTGCTAATTGCTTCAAGCTATTTTAATAATTGCTTTGGGAAACTTGTTATTGTACTTGCCTGTATATAAATAAGAAAACTTTTATTAATAAGTTTGTTTAAACTTTTTATGTAAAAAATTTCACAATTATCATGTGAAAAATAGTGAAAAACACTATAGATTCACAAATGTAAGTGATTACCTGTGCCCATATGCATTATCTTGATCTATAATTTCAGTTTAGGTTTAGCGGTCAGCATAACTAGTTCTCTAAATAGAAGATTCTTTGGTTGGTGACTGCACCAACATCATGACATCTTGTTGCTCAGGCCGTATCGTTGTCCAGAGCGGCCCTGAAAAGTAGCAAACCTAACTCCACCTAGAAGTAAAACAAATCAATTTAGCAATAAAAGTGATCAACTCCATGGTTATATTGATTGGCAGCAATACGAGGAACAGTTTCTGCGTTCTGTAATAAATTAAATGCTGCTTGTGTAAGTTAGCTTGTCTAAGATGAGGCGTCTATGTCAGAAGCATTGCAAATGGCAATCATCTGCTGATGATTATACAAATTTCTATACTGCATAACTGACAAATGACGAGCATGTATATAGAACAGATTTTATAGTCTGCAGAGTGATGAAATGATACATTGTTTTTAGCTTGTCTTGTTAAACCATTTCAAATATCATAATACCATATATCAAATATCATAATAATGCCTGGTGGCTTACATAATGTTCAGTGCAAATACCAAAGCCAAAGGTCAACAAATAGTATATGAACTTGTAAATTTCCTTGTATGCCCTTGATCTGCAGTATGCACTCTTCAGTTAGTTTCCATGACAACTCTACTTTTTGCTATACAATAATTCCTGGGGGGAAAAAAATCTAAATTTTTTTTATTAAATACTTTTTTTTTTACCATTTAGTAAGTAACTCACTTATAATAAGATGTCTAACTATATTATAATTCAATAAATCTATACTATATACCCTCCCTTAAATGTTTGCTAAAATATTCTAATGCTAGATTGCATAGAGGAGTTGATTGCAGATAGTGGTGATAATGTCACTATACAGGTCATTAATGAGACAATACTTAATAATCTGTATTCTGCAAGGCAAATACATTTTCTGGTACCCAGGGCCGGCGCGACCATTAGGCGAACTTAGACGTTCGCCTAGGGCGGCCGGCAGAGAGGGCGGGCGGCCGGTCGAGCGACCGAGGAAATAAAAAAAAAAATAATCAAAAATAAAATAAAAAAATTGAAAATTATTTTAAAAAAGAAAAAAAAAAAAAGTAAAAACCGAGAGGCCGGCCAGCCAGCGGTAACTTCCACCCTCCTCTGTAGTTTTCAAGTGGCGTGACGTCATCGTGGCGTGCTGGTACCCCTTGTTTAAAGTGTTTATGCAGCTGCACTCAATTGGCTTTCTAAAAGTAAATCTGATATTAATGAAATATGCCTGTGGTGTTACAACATTAATATATTCAGTTTTAACATTCTCCTGGAAATTTGACATACTATAAAGATTTATGACATTAAATTAGCCGCTCTATTGGTGAACAACTGGGAACTCTTGGTNTTATTCACATAATCATAGAAATAAACAATAAATGTTTCATGGAATAAAAATTTTAGTTGTGGCTTAAAATTTACTGATTTTTTTTAAAAGTTCATTTTTATGGCTAATTTAAAGTTGCTGGATTTATTTTCTCTAAAGTATTTGATGTTCCCCTATCATGGCCAATAAAATATACATATAATATTATGACAAAATATATTACAGTCAAACCTCAGTGAAGGCTGACTTGGCAGTTCCACTCTTTTATATTATTTTATGGTCACTTCGTTAGTTAGTCATGTGTCTTTGAGGACTTTTAGCTTTTTCACTGTGTCAACCTCACTGTGAGTGAGGATCTCCCAGATTGAGGCTCATAAACAAGCAACAACTGATACCCCAGGCAATCCCGACAACATTCACATCAATAAATACACTGACAACTGTAATGAATTTTTAAAAAGTAGTTAGTTTATTGAATTGAAATTCTAATTGATTAATTGAAACTATAAAATTAAGGGTTGTGACAAATAGTTATAACAGGGGAGGTATGTCAACTGCAGGAACCTAGAGCGACAACAAGTTGTAGGAATTGATCTTACTGAAAGCCCACAGCACAACCTATAATGTACATTTTAAATGTTTCCCCCCTATGCATTAGGCCTATATCTGAGCACATGCCCTATGTGCACAATACCGATTTACCTGATTTTATTACATTTGGATCTGGCCCCATTTATGTAAACAGTTATGGGCCACTCTCTCTATTGTGAATCTGCTCCTAGACCAGATTCCTTTCTACTTTTACTGTAAGGTGTGAAGGATATAGCCCTTTGCTGCTTTGGTTTTATAGCTTGGTCAAACCATACACATAATGAATAAAGCATTGTCTACTGAGATACACAGCAACTGCAGTTAGGTGGCAATTAGAATATGTTCTGCATGCTGTATGTCTGGATTATTGTAAACTCAATAATGATTAACACGTCATGGTGTAGATATAGTTTTTTGTGTGTTTTTAGTTGTTAGTTTTTTAATAAATTCATTCCTTTGGTGTTGCCTTCTATTCTCTTAAGATTGTTTAAGAACACCTGAGCCTACATTTACTAAACTGAGGGATTGGAAAAGTGGGGATGTTGCCCATAGCAACCAATCGGCTTTCGGTTATATTTTCCATACTGGAAAATGTGCGTTTGAATTTGATCGGGTGCTATGGGAAACATCCCCACTTTTCCAATACCACAGTTGAATAAATTTAGGCCCAAATGAATACTGTATATGAGCTCTAGTATATTAGCTTTTAGTGATAGTAGAAATCAGGTTTAATGTAATATCCTTAGCAGTTTTCACTAGCCCATGTAATCTGTTCATCTTTAAATGACAGAAAACAAGCTTATTGGAGAAGTTGTAGGCTTCAGCTCTTTGAAACTTGTTAAGGACGTCTGTGCTGTTTTTGTATGCATTCAAAATGATTAAGTGCAATTCTGTCCATTGTAATGGAATGTTATGTTTGATATGCTTTAAGAAGTTGTCGTCATCTTCACAATGCATAACCTGCTTAGTTGCTGAGTTTCAATACATTTCAGGCCATTTTATTCCAAAGTAAGTTTTCCTTTAATTGCTTTAAATGCTAATCAACTTGTTTTTCAGAGGAAAGCATTAGCTGTGTTGTTTATATTGATTCCCATTGGAATGGTATTACAAACAACAGTTATACTTAAAAAATTNAGTTTTGCTTAGCAAATTTTACTTTTTCTTAAGGGAAAAAAATGAATATATGTATTTTAGAGGCATAATAGAAAATAATGTTACTGTACATTTTGATTTTTATTCTAGGTAAGGGAACGGCTGAGGGTTTCTTTAGAAAGAGTGTCGGCACTGGAAGAAGAACTAGCTGTTGCCAATCAGGAGGTAATATTTTCAATGCTTTATCCCCTTTCAGTTACAATATATGACTTCTGTACTTATAGGTACCTACGCACTTCTTTTGTCCACCAAAAAAAATGTATTACAGTTTTTATAGACCGGTGAACAAAACCCACTGGAACCTCAATATAGCTGTTACCTGAGATTTTCATGTTGTCAATACCATGTGGAAATTATTGGTTTAACCTATTGCCTATTGTAAAATGTCAGTAGTGTTTGTAATATATGTCTATCCAAACGACATTAACTTGACCTGGTTGATGGTTTATTGAACAAAATAACAGATGTTGCAATGGCACCCAAGGGGTTATCTTGTATCACAATTGTAAGGAAGGTTATACACATGGAGCTCAGATCAACAATACAGCAGTGAAAGGTTATTTTTCAGCATACAATACAACAACAATTAAAACAGAAGTGCTATTACAGTTACACTATCAGCATAATCCTGCTACATACAGGTTAAAGGGTTTCTGTGAGGAAGCGACTTGCACATCTGTACAGCAAACTAACTTCAATTTTCACAGCACAAACAGGGTCGTGTCTACACACTATCTATGTAACATTAATGTCAACAATTTGGCCGTTGCAATAAAATGGTTGGAGACAGTGCACAAAGTGGTCTTCTTTCCAACATCCCCTTGATCAGGGCTGTCCCAAGATAAATAATTACGCTTTATCTAGTCCTGTAATGATCCTTAGTTTGGTGCGAATATGTGCAACCATTGTCCGAATCTACATGTACATTCTGTGCAGGGTTATTAACAAACAAGAAACAAGTTAACAGTAAAATATATAAACAGCTGTAAAATATATTCAGTTCTTTGTTAACACATTAGCAGCATTGTTCTCAGTTGCTGTATAACTCACTTATACTACGTTCAGATTACCATCACTGCAAAAACCTGGCTTTTTGAAAAGAGGTTTTTGCCATGGAAGTCATCCTCTGATGGAGTTGTTTAGACTAGTGTTGGTTGAGGGTGTGAACCTGAACCAGTTGTTAAAAATGGTGATGTTCAGATTACCACAAAAATTCCTGAAATTCCTGTGTATTTGGTTGTAATCTGAATGGAGTAACTGAGAGACCTTTTCTCCAACAACTTGCAAATGAAGTGATAACTGATGGAAATATGTTTAGACCTTCCATAGTGTTTAATGGTTTAAAATCATTTTCACTCTTGTTGTCACTCGTAATGTTAATGGTCTTACTCTGGCAAAGAAGATCTAACTCACAGAAAGTCTCCATGATCCATAAATGTTTCTTTTCAGTTTCTGTGAGTGCCATGTACTCCACGTTGGAGATGGATAGGGCAACAGTGGATTGCTTTCTGCTATTAAAAGCATGTTGGTTATTCTCATCTAATCCCAAGAAAAGAAAGTATATAATGTTAGTTCTTAAATTCACAAGGACTGGAATTACCAGACTCACCAGACTCCGGAGGGGCCGCAAAAACACCTCCTCGCTGCCTCTATTTACATGGTGCTATGTCTAGAGTGCCCAGAGACCTAGCCCTGCTTGTACCTTTTTAGGTATCTTTTTGACTGCAGTCCATTTCTGCTTCCCAGAATTAATTGGCTGTTTTAAAGTTCCCAACGCCACTTTGCTAAAGAACATTCCTCTCAAGCGCTATATTCTCTTTGTTGGTGGCTAATCCTTTACAATTTTAACACCTTTGTCAGTTGCATTCCTTACTGGCTTTGCATCAGGCATTGCATACTTTGTAAGTAGCCTCAATTTATCCTTAACAATCAGTAGCAACAATCCCAACTTTCAAATTGTGTACAATCCTCATGCCTAACAAATGACTTACAGGAGCAATTGTGTGTCAACAGAGGATTTACATTGATGATGTGCTTCTCTTGGTCTGCTAGCAACAGATCATCTACGTCTACCAGTATAATGAACAAACTATTCTACCAAATTTTTTTGGTATTAAAAGTGATCGATCTCTGACCTAATCTAATAAACATCCAATTTTAAGAACAAGCAGCAACCACTTTGTTTCAGGCTTTTAAGATGTTTCAGTGGTGAGAAACTTTTCCCTCTTAGGAAATCTTTTGGTTATAGTGTTCAAGAGGCTTTTGTCAACTAACTACCCATTTAAGAATGCCAAAGTCTAGCTAGCACAACAATAAATCCTGGAGCATGGAAATTGTAATAACTAACGACAGGATCTTGTAACAGGTGTGAAGATTTCTCCATAGCCAATCTTGGATTTTGGGATCTGTCTTTTTAAGACCCACATAACTTTACACACTTTATTGGTGTAATTTAAGCTGATTTATCGCCACCACTCACAGCAACAATGATCAGTACTGAGGAAGGAGGATATAGTGAGATTGACATGAGGCTCTTCTGTACTGTATATGTCTACTCTGACTGGCTACTTACCAGGAAGCGCTGTGCTAGCAGGACAGAGAATAGCAGCGGGGCTGCTGGCAATGGACGCACAGGACATGTGACCTCTGCTGCATCAGGTAAATGTCAACTGAGGATGGGTGGTTGGTTTAAATATGCTAAACGTTTGTGTGTGGGTACAGGGTCCAATAATCGACCCACCCCCCACACACAATTCCAAATGATCAGATTATCGTCCCACAGACATTCTGGAAGGGTAATCTGATCTTTTGGAACTTTATCTGAACCACACACTAGAACGATATTGTGCCAATTCACGATAATTGGTGAATTGGCACAATACTCGTTCTAGTGTATGGTCACCGTCAGCTAATAGAAACATAACATATATGGCTATTTCTGACTAGTTGTTTATGTAAAATAAAACTGCCACCTTTGAAGATTCTTATATTTATCCCATATATTGTAAAACTGGGCATACACTATAAGATAAATAGTTCCAACTGAAAGAATTTTGAAGAGTGGGCAAAACCATGTTGAATTGCAGGGGGGTAAAATGAATGTTATTGTTTGCATACAGGGAAAATACTTTATTTTTTGAATTTTGCAAACAGATACTGACCAGTGGTATGCCCCTTTTCACTGACAAAAAAACCCAGGTTTATGCATATAGACCCAGGTTTATTTTAGTGGAAAATTAAACCTTGGTAAAGTGACCTAGGTTTTTACTAATGCAGGTTTTTACCCGGGTCGCTGCAGTGGAAAAGGGGTTTCCCTTTAAAACATAGTAGGTAACAATACTCAAATCCATTCAGTGTAAATGGTGTCAACCCAGGTTCACCTTGCAGTGGAAAATATCTTTTTTTTTTGACCTGGGGAAAAATGCAGGGTACAAACCCAATTCTGAACCTGGGTTCTTGGTGGAAACGAGGTATTACTGTTACTCTGTTATTAGACATTGTTGGAAACATCATCTCACACCTGTAATACTGATTGCAATTAATTCTATTTACCTCCCTTGCAATTCAACATGGTTTTACCCACTCTTGAAAAATCTTTCGATTGGAACAATTTATCTTATAGTGTATGCCCAGCTTTATTGTTTATAATCAACTACCATTACATTTTCAGTGAAGTTTTTTTTTGTGCACCCGCCAGTTTATATACATGTCACACAATAGAAAGAATAATAAAAGGAAATTTAGAATTAACAACAGCTGGTATGATCTATAGCTAATCTGATTCTGCATGGCTGTGCGTAGCTCCCCTAAAAAGCATGAAGCGTGTGGTCTAATAAAAGCCCAGTTGACAGTCCAAATATTTTAGAGAATGCAAAAGAAAATAAACCGCTTGCATAATAATAATAAAGTGTGGTTGATGTGCAATTATAAATGCCTGGGGCTTTTATTTCCTTTTAATACTGATGTAAAAAACCTTTTTAGTAAGTACTTGCAGTATAGAAGACTATGATTTTCACAGAGCAAAGCTTTTCAGAGCATTGTTGCTGAAATACATTTACCAACTTCAAGGGACTTTCATAATAGACGTTAACTCTTTGGCAGGTAGATTAGTAATTCCGTTTTAAAGGGTCATTTGTATTCTTGTAATACATTTGTAAATAAATATTGAATTAAATAAGGGCATTCTTAATAATTATATTATTGTTACTGAGATTAAGTGTCAAAAAATGATTGTCTATTTGTTTATAGTACTTCCTGCTGTCCTACCAATTTTCTTCTCAACTTGCATTATATAATGGTGCAACTGATTCTTAAGGTGATACAAATGCTAAGTAAAACATATCCCGAGATCAGTGACGGAATCAGACCCAATATCATAAATTTTCAAAAAAGGGGGAGTACTATTCCTAACCCAAATAAATACAATATAAATAAACAAAGGAAAAAAGATGGGTTAACAAATGGGAATGCCCTACCGAAGCCCCACCAAAATAGTAAAAACAAAACATTGTATTTGTTTATTTAAATATTCTAATCATAGATTGAATACAAATACCCCTCTAATCCTTAAAAAGACAGACAATAGAATGTGAAAAAAAAGTTTGGAAAATAGGGATTAATGTTACTTAATAATGAATGAATGAAATTGCGTTTTGTACCCTTAATAATGTAACCATGAATTAAGATTTATTATGGCCGACCAGTGGTAATGTACACAGCCTAATGTAATGTGGAGTCACCTGACTTAAAAGCCAAGCACCATACTGACAGTAGCAAGCCATAGCAAGGGCCACATATGCAAATGTTATTAATAAATACTGGTCTGCATAAAAGCTGATGCGCGTTTCGCTAGCACTATAGCACTATCAAGGTGGTGCGCCAAAGGGGCCATCATATGGGTGTGGTTTATGAATAGCTTCACCCATAGTTGTCTTGCATTGCCAGGATAATTATTACACAATAAAAATGACAGCATCAATATTTATTGCTTGTTAGATTGTCAGTAAATGAACAGTATTTATTGAGAAGGTTTTGAATTGGAGATCCAATGACCTCATTATCTTTAAAGAAATAGAGCACAATTTCCAAATTTTGTCAACATAGGCAATTCATTTTTCAACTGTATCAACAACATGCAGATTTCCCAACATTTCAAAGAGTCAGGGAAGTTTTGGGCAATCTGTCTTCAGGAAGTCTCCCCGATATTAGGGAGAGTTGACAACTATGATTAAATCATAGTTCAAATGTTCACACTTCCGCTTCATACACAATGCATGACATGTCTAGACTATCCAATTGTAAACTTTCCCTTTATGCTCAATCTACTGTGTCAATTGAGACAGTTTATGGGTGGGATATAATGGTTTTGTAAAAACCCTTTTACCCACATGGTCAATCATCTGGGGATATATGCTGGGAGTTTAATGTACTCTAGTGAAGGTTTGTGAAAAAAGTACTGGTAAATAATTTCAGATAACAGAGTATGTCGGTGCATTAGAATATCTGCATAACATAGCCTAGCAAAAAACAAAAATAGACACTAATGTCCCATGCAATTCAATGCTGATCTGTTCAAAGGAACCAAGGAGCATGTCCAATTCGATATCCATTTAATGATTTTTTATGATTTTGCCCTTAATAAGTGGTCCAATCATTGTACACAACAGCCATAGTATTTGCCAGTCTGTGTATATGGGGCAATGGATTTATATTCAAATGTCCTTATAGTATTGCCTGCCTAATTAATGCGTTTAATATATATTTCTCCACAGTGCTCCAATGTATTTGTCTTTCTGCTTATTCTTCATATCAGATATTCATTCTCTTTTAATTACAATTTCATGAATGTGATTAAGCCTTTTTAAATAGTATCCCTGGACAAATAGGTTGAAAACCACATACACAGTATAAGAAAGAAATGTAGGGCATCGGAGTATTAAAGACTTCTTCAACTAGATTCATTTTAATCCTTTGTATTTTAAAAGATTGAAATGGTCAGCAGAGTATTATGTTTGTTTGCACTATTAATCAGAATGTTCATTCCAGAACTTTTTCTGGACAGATTTCTCCCTCTATTTGTCATATTCCAATTAAACCATCCTCCGAGTCATGTGTGCCACACACAACTGCAAAATCCTAGGCATGGGGTCAAAATTCTACATTATTATATATAAATATAAAAGGTTTATTTAGTGCTAAAATTAATTTCAAATATCTCTGTAGAAAAAGAGAAAGGAGTAAATACAGAAGCCTAAACCCAAGCTGTAAATGTATTGTGTACTTCCAATCTTCACCACATGAATTTGTAGGGTTTTTGGTTTTAATTATTGCTCTTCCTTATTTAATTTTTTGTTGGTGTCTTAAAATACAAAATTATTGAAATATATCTGTAAAATGTATGATATTTATTAACCACAGACCAAGTCCTAGCAGCTTATTATGTTTCTTACAAATAAATTTCAAATAAATCCTGATGATCTTAATGTATTGTATACTACGATCTGATCAGGCCTTGATTCCCACTGTATTCAGACATACATCAAAGCACTTACGAAACCATTCCCATCGCTCGCATGGATATCTGGCAGCAGAAACTTCCCTTGAAACTTCTTATGTGTTTGTGCTTTTGCCATTCAGGCAGTCTGAATGGTTGTCCACCTATATTGAACATTGGAGGAATTATCTCCTCCCTCTTGAATACTTATTCAGCCCTCCAAAACAGGTGGCATTGAGACATGTACTTAGTTGAGGAAGCGTGTTTTCATAAGCGCATAAAACCACTTTCTTCTTGTTTGTTATTGCTACTGCAACAATTCATCAATGGTTATGGTCACTTCCTTATGACTGATTATGTATGGCTTATGGCTGCGGTATAGTAGGCAGAGCTTTGAATGTGAGGTTGTGGGTTAAGGGGTAGATTACTCTACAAGTAACAACAGAAAGCCCTATGCACATAATAATAATAATTCCTTGGCATTAGGACTAATTTAAGTTGGAAAGTTAAGATATTTTTTAGGTATTTTGATAGATGTTTTAAAGGAGTACCATTGAGAATGAAAAGAGCAGTATATTATATCCGTCTCCCACTGAGACTAACTAGCACTATACACGTGCATTTTTATCTGCTTTGCTAAAGGTGATTTCTTGAGTCTGTTGAAATGCCAGCAGCAGTTATGTAGATCGCTATGTAAGCTAACAGATGTAAGCAGTATGGAAAAGTCTTTGAGGACCATCTTCAGAGCAGTTGTAGCTTTTACAGAAATCTCTTTCCAGGATGTTTACACTTTACTAGAATAACTTTAAGTGCATGTTGTACTACAATTCCAAACTATCCTTTCAGATCGGATCCAGACTTAACATCAGATTTTGATATTTTGAAGTACTGCTCGTAAAACAGCACACTGCCCTTTTCTACATGTGGAGGAAATTTAAGCGTGCTGAAGGCAACCATAACTATTCCACTCACGACTATATGCAGGTGAAATCCTGGATCGTACCTAATAGCTTAGCCAAGCACTTAATGTATGATTTACTATCACCATGTGTATCTCATATGCATGGTGGGCATGTTGCCCATATCAACCAATCATATTTGAACTCACATTCTCCAGTATGTAAAAAGAAGAGCTTGGGTCAGATGCTTTGGGCAACATCCCCACATTTCCCTGCTTAGTAAATTTAGGCCCAGGAGAATTGCCCGAAATCGGGTTGTCTCCTGGATGTTCCAGGAGAGTTGGCAGCAGTTACATAAATCCCCCTATTGTTCTTAACGCTGGGTGTGGACCAATAAGTCTACATTTATTTAACCTCTATGTGCATTATGGAACAGTGATTCATTGAATGCACTTTGCATATCTTTCCATTTTAAAGCAATCCTCACATTCATTATTGTATAACTACTGCAGTCTATATCTCGCAAGAGAAAGCAGAGCTGGCTCTCTACCATAGCAAGGTGTCCGTGTGGAGTCCTATACATTATAGTCATCTTTGTAGAGTAATGGTGTATTAAAATACAACTATATAAAGAATAAATATAATAGATTCTTAATTAAGCAAAGTATGAAAGTGGTGAACACACAAGAGTTGTAATTTATGTGCATTAATTTTAGGTGCATTTCAGGATGTAACAGTAACTGCTCGTTATTAGACTGAGTAACATCATTTTGCCTGACCGACTAATTAATAAAAATGCATTTGAATATGTTTTTGATATATATTAAGCAGCCAGATGTTTTGTGTTCAGCTTCTCATATTCACTTTATAATTGGTATTCCTAATGCTTTATCTTTGTTCACCATATTTTTACTGCAGTGATTTTATTTTAATAAAATATACTTGTTGCTTTAGCTGTTTTAATACACTAATAATATAAATGGATCTGATCCATTCATCCACATCACTATTCTAAGCATTCCCTTCACACCCAAGAACTTCCAGTAGTCACACCATACATAACATTTTCCAACTTCGAAAAGGTAAATGCTTTGACATCTGAATTGGTACATTAATTCAAGTCAACATTTCCATAATGTAAACATAAAGTCACAAACATCTCGGATTTGTCATTTTACTTAAATGTATTCCATTTGGGTATAGGGGCATGAGGTAAATCATCAAGATCCAGACTTTGGTTTGGTTACGCTCTGCGTGTGTGCACGCTTCTATACTACCCAATTGCTATGCAATCTGCACTGTAGGTGTACACTATTTGGAAAACATGAGGTTGGGTATGGATCCCAGAAGTTTGTGGAAGTGGCTAGTGGTGTGTTCACTTGGATGTGTGATTATGCTGGGTCCATCTAGTGGTACAACAGATCCACAAGCATTCTGCATTCAGATTTGTGAACACTGATAAATGGGATCATTGGATCCAGAATACCCTGACGCCACTTGTTTGCAATATTCCATTTATTCATTTCACTAAAAACCTTATGATGTTATCTCTACAGATTGTTGCATTGAGGGAACAAAATGCCCATATCCAGAGGAAGATTGTAACTGGTGAAGGAGCTGATCAGGAGTCTATGGAAGCAATTGAGCAAGGGCAGAAGGTTCATGACAAGGTATTGCATCACCAATAAACTATATTCATATTTACTTTTCTAGAGAGTAGTAATTATGAGCAATATTTTGTTACTAAATTCACCAACAGATACACCCCTAGGCCATCAAATATCTTCTAAAGGCCATACTCCCTACTGGTCTCAGATAAGCTTCCAAATACAAAATATTGGAGTGAATTACTATAGTTCTATTACAACGCAGAATTTCCTATCCCCTTGGTGTATTTACACACTCACATCACTTGGCTGTGCTATTTACATACACTGAATAACCAAAAAAGAAGAAACAGACGCACACTTTCTTCAAGTAAGCAAAATATTTATCAAATCAATTTTAGAGTGAGAAAGAAAGGAAATTTAACGTAATAAAAAAAATACAGAATCCAACTGATCAAATTAGCTTGATCTAATCTGCCTGCAATATATTCCTGCAACTATGTTGCCAATACTTTTGTCAGTATGTAATACTAATACACAGTAACTGCAGTAAGGTCTTTTAGTAATACGAATCAATTAGACCTATCTCTGAAATTATGACAGGGATCCTAAACAAGGAGGGGCCAATTCAATCCCGTGCAAAGAAGAGAAAATGCGCAAAGTGCTCTATGATCCGCAAAGTAAAAAGGGGCAAAATCGCCCGTACGGCCCCCAAGTGCCGAATGGATCAATAAAAATAATTATATAGGCAGTGGATTGATGCATAATGCTTCACATACACTTCAACATATATTCGTAAAACGGCACATGGGGTTTGGGGCTTGTCATTCCCAGTACAGTCGTTTTTAGCCAGTACAGACTGTTAAAATCTGGTATTGTACTGGCTAAATAGGTTCATTTGGAGGGTATGCATTTAGCCATTAAACTGTCTGATCAGGATAATATTTTAAACCCATTATTTGTATTGCCCTCTTCTACCTTGCCATTAATTTGTCCCTATAATGTTTGTCAGAAATAATCTACAATATGATTATTGGAGCATTGTGGAGTGTGGGCCTGTGGTAACACAAGAAAGCTTTTCTAGCAAGGAGGGGCCTAGTTATATGGACATGTTTCCCCTTCCAGAAGAGCACAGATGGCTTTGTAGTTTCTCACCGCTCACCTCACCTCCTGGGCCTATAATTACTAAGCAGGGAGATTGGTTGCTGTGGACAGCATCCCTACTTTTCAATCAGATTCTTGCTCACATTCTCCAGTATGTAAAATGAAACTGAGAGCTTGAATCTGATTGGTTGCTATGGGCAACATCCCCATTTTTAATCTCCCTGCAAGCTACCTGCTTAGTAAATTTAGGCCTTGTGAAGAAAATGGAGGAGTCCAGAAAGTATTTTCCTCCTGTGATTCCTGCCATTGCTGTAAGAATATTAATTACATTTAATATTAAAATAAATCATTTGTAGCAGGCAGGAGGAGCTTTCTGTGTCCTACTTTAAAAGGTTTAACTATTTCGGTACCCAACCACCCCCATTCTACAATGTCCCCAGATCTTAGATCTCAGTCTTAGAAAGAGATTTACCAGTAAGCACCAACTCTTTTTACAAACAACGGGAATGCCTTGCCAGACAGAACACTATCCTTGGAAATGAAAGAACGAATGATTTCACTCAGGGTTAGAAGTGGGGGTGTATACGGGGGTATGGCATACCGGCACTTCTCTCACTGACGTAATAGAAAAACTTTAAATCTTCATTGACTTCTATTATATTTCGGGTTTCCATACCGGCACTTTTAAATGTCCACACCAGCACTTCTAAATTTCCACTTCGACCACTGGTTTCACTATAACAACCAGGAGTGACCATTGTTTTGCTTAAACCCTATAAGGCCACTCATTTGCAGTTTCTATGGCCCTTGTGATATCTTTACAATGAACGCCAAACACAGCAGCTGGCATCTCCTTACCTGTGGAGCTGCCAGCTGCTACTCCTCCGTATCTGTAACATCTAGGCATGACACAGCCCGAAGCCACATATTCAGTTTGGCAGTGTAAAATAGAATTAACAATAATTAATATTTAAAGATTGGAGAAAAGCATTAGTGTACATGTACCAAATTATTAATTAGACATATACACATTTCATAACAATCTAAATACAGTAACAGTGTTGGTGGAATATAAAACATTCCACTGATGATCAGAATCATTATATTATATTATATGTACTTGTAAATTGCACAAATATATATATATATATATATATATATATATATATATATATATATATATAAAACAGTGGGGAGAGGGAAGTGAATTCCCTTGTCACTTCCATCATCTTTAGTTTGGAAAAAGGGCAGGGTCTAGCAATGCAAGTTATCTGTGCAGATCAGTGGTCCTTGCCACTGCAGACCACATGAATCACGGCAAACCTTGCCCCATTTGTTAAATTTAAATACACTCCCCGCCTACCTAAATTACGATGTTGCATGTGCCAGGGAATCCAGTAGTGCACATTGAGCATGGGTGCAAGTAGAACATGCAGCTCTAAATAGAAGGGACTGCCCCAGCTGCAGCCGCCATTATCTCTGAATCAGATCCCAATATTTAACTTTCTAATTGACAGTTCATATTTAGAACAATTCCTTTTTAATTAAAAGGTCTCCGTAATCTCGGAGCTGATTTATAGCTGATGTTTGCCGATCTGAGCAAAGCCTGCCTCCGTGCCTGTGTGACTAAGACTGATGTAAATGAGAAAAAAATTAATAAAAGCTGCAAGCACTGCCTATATACATTAGCAAAGGCTCCGGATACAGCATCCGGAGCCTCTGCGCTTTTCAGCTTAGCGCAGGGCTGAGAGGTAGCTCTGATTTAAAGGAAATTAAAGTGGCCCGCAGAATCCCTAAATCAGCTCCCTCATTTCTGAATTTAGTGATGTCCAATGAGCTAGTTTTCATATGAACCATTCACTCAGAACTAGTTAATTAGCAGAGATACTGATTAGCAGCATTTGAGCAAGATGTGCGGCACTTAACAATGTCCTACAGTGGTGGGAGGAAGCACACATCGCTAAAGTATCCTTTAATATAGGCTATTTAATAAACATGATTATTATATTCAAGTGCAGACCTGACCTAATAATTTCTTTTGAACCAAAACTTAAATGACATAACACACTGCCTATTTCACAAAATGTATATAATTATTTTAAAAACGTAGCTACAAAAGCCATTTAGAAGCACTAAATTTTGGAAGCAATAAACATATGCATGAATAATACTGAATAAATGCCAAACTGGCTAAATTTCTGATCACGTCTTGAGATAATCATTATAAGAGAAGTAATTGAGCACTGAGTATTGTGGCTGTGATTGAAGGTAGCATGCTTGGTGGATTGTTTAGTCATTACTGCCCTAATTTCTCTTTTAATGAAGTTTCTGATGCCACAAGGGATGCTGGGTATCATAGAAAGCATTTTACTTCTGAAGTTATGCATCTATTAGAAACACTGATCCTCATAAAATATATCGTTATCATCATGTATACATGGGTATTGTTCTGTAATGCAAATTATTTGTACACTCAATATAATTAGGAAACAGTACAATATGTCACAAAATACATAAATTGAACACTACATAGGTGCTCTAAAAGAACGTAATTGCAGACTCTCAGTAAATCCAGTGAGCAGTCATTTTTCCTTTGGTTATATCATGAGTACCTTATAATATGTTATGGTCTTGAGAGAGGTTTTGCTACTGAGTAACAGAATGCTTTTCAGTTCCAAATGACAGTAATCAAATTTCAAATTGCTTAAAACAACAAAGGGTTTGTCCATACTGTCTGTCTATGATCATGTAGATGAGCGAGCTAACTCTATCTCTGATAAAAAAAAATACAATAGACTGGATCAAATTGTGAAAAAAGTGTTTTTCCTGGACCTTAGGTATAGAAAATGTACTCAGATTAGGTTGCTCATGCTATACAGGATCTTTAGTTCTGTAGGATTCAGACCTCCGTAATTGTCCATATCTCCATTGGTGGGACAAGAATGCATATGTGTTAATATGGAAGTGGGGGAGGTATGGAAATAGTACAGTAAGGGCTGGGCTTAAATACTATCTAGCTTTCCATGCAGAACCCATGCAGGGACTTAGTGCTTCCACGGATGGGTGCACCTTTGAATTTGTCCAGTATATGGGCAGCAGTCATACTCCACACAAATTTTTACTGTGCATCTAGCTCTACATGTGTCAGAGCTTTATTGCCCCTTTTGCTGACGAAGGGTGGCCTTTCCTGTTGGCGGACTATCTTCCCTGACCTCATGACTGACATTCTCCTAAAAACATTCAATTATTACTATAACTTGTTTAAGGCGAGTACCTATCGACATAGAAGGTATGTGTCTCCTAGTTGTAGATTTGTATTCGGACTCTTAGATTGTCAAAGATGTCTGAAATGTGGTGAGCAACTCTATATCACTGTTTCTGAGACTGCTCTTATATCAAACGATTTTGGAGACAGGTTCAGATTGTCTGCTCCCCTACCCTTTACTGCTTTACGGGCGATTTTGGGTAATTTAGATACTGCTATGCAGTTTGCTTTCAAAACCAAACACCTGTTTACCGTTATTTCAGCCACTGCAAAGAAATGCATATTACAATGCTGGATAAACCCTGCTCCCCCATTTTTTACATTATTTCAGGAAAAACTTTTTTCTTGCATTGTATTGGATGATGGGGGATATGGTTGTTTAATATTATATCAATAATTCAGGTCTGGGACACAAGGTCCGCCCATATATACCACTTTCTGATGTATCATATATGTAAATTCTGCTTTCTGCCTCACCCTCTGCATCCAGCCCACTTGCTGGAACGTCTAATTCCCCTATGTTGCATTGTTCATTGGTGATTGCCCTTTTTATTATTTGTATATTGGTATTGCCCATAATACTTCTTGTTTCTTATCGAATGTTTTCTTTGTATATGTTCACTTTGTACAATGCTATTGCGAATTGCCTTAATTTGCGCCAATAAAGGGATGTTTTTAAAAATATACTAGCTACTATTTTTTTTAAAACTAGAAATGTTTAAAAAAAGACACCCACTGCTATGTAGATAATATTTTGCCATCTATATACTGGTGGCTATAATTGACAAAGTAAACAAGTAAAAGCATTTGAGGGTCTGCTTTTATTTACCGTATATACTCGAGTATAAGCCGACCCGAATATAAGCCGAGGCACCTAATTTCACCTAAAAAAAAACTGGTATAACTTATTGACTGGAGTATAAGCCAACCCCCAGTATGTCTGTTTATCACCCCCCAGTATGTCCTGGTATAACTTATTGACATCATCCAGGACAATGACTCGAGTATAAGCTGAAAAACTAGAATTTTGTAACTTGTGGTGTTGTAGTATTAGTAGTAGTAGAATGTGAAAGAATGTTTAATCGTGTTTTGGCTAGTTTTCTTTTTCTGAATGCTCTTATGAACTGAATACTGAAAACTTTACTATAAATAAAAATTCATAATAATAATGATGATGTATGAGTTGTAACCCTTTCCTATCCTCTTTACAGAGGTTATCCAATGGCTCTATAGATTCGAACGACGAAGCCAGTCAGATGGTCGAACTTCAGGAACTACTAGAGAAGCAGAATTATGAAATGACCCAAATGAAAGACCGTTTATCATCTTTGTCAACTCGAGTTGGAGAGGTTGAGCAAGAAGCAGAAACTGCCAGAAAAGAACTTACAAAGACGGAAGAACTGAATGTAAAATATCAGAGAGACATTAGAGAGGTATTGCTATTTACATTGGCATATTATTCATTCTGTTTTAATAATGCTCTTATTCACGTCCCTGTTTAAAAATTCAGAAACTGAAGTCAAACAGATTAACAGATCGGTATGGGTGATTTACAGTATTGATTAACAATGAGGGAGATTTCACAGACGTGATTGGCATGGTCCATATTTCTGATTAAACAATTTGAAAACATTTCGCCCATAGCGTCCTTCCATTTTTAGGTAATTCCATACACTTTTCTACTGCTGTTCAGGTTTCTTAAAAAGCTACTAAAACCTGGCACTGCTGACATCACACTTTTATACACTTGAAAAAATCTGCAAGTTCATTTTCAGCTAGCAATAGATAGGCATAAAGAAAGCAACTATGAAATATTTGTGCCATTATAATGGATTTTGTATAGGCTAGAGGGTTGCACAAGTATGAGACAGAGTATTGAAATATAAATCTGATTTGACTTTCTGTAGAAAAAAAACTCTCTCTGATTTGCTCTGAAACACTTTATCCGCAATATGAATGTAGCATCCTGAATTAATAGCTTTTTCCCTTGCAGACTGACTTCCATTTGTCCCGATTCTCCCTTTTTATATACAGTAGAACGTGTCTGATATATTTACGTACTTGCAGATTTAATAGTGCATAATGGATATGAATAAACCCCCAGGATCCTTCTATTGCCCCTGCACTTGATCCTAAAGAGGTTATTTTTGGGAAGTTTCAGAGGTGCAATGATAACATTCTGGTGTTATAATGTCACTCCTCCCTTACTGCATTTCCAGATTCTTAATCGCACAGAAGTGTATATTAGAAGCTAACAGACTCTTTCTAGCCCTAAGCTTCAGTTTGTCCTTCTACATACGTTCCTGACTTCTACTTATAGTGACAGATATTTATATAGTTGATATAAGAGATAGAGAGGGGTAGAAAATAAGAATTCAAAATATCAAGTCACATTAAAAGTGCTATACTTTCAATGGTAACCTTGATTTCCTTTCTGCCTATGTACTGAGATTGGGATGAGGATGAGAGTGACACTTCTTTTTAGTAACAGTTTTGTTTTTGTAACAAAATTGTAGCAAAAGGCACATTCATCATTATATTGTACCATTTCATAGTTATCAGCTTTCTGAACTAATATGGCAATATACCTGTTTGTGAATTTTAGGCTATGGCGCAGAAAGAAGACATGGAAGAACGTATCACAACTCTTGAAAAGCGGTATCTGAGTGCGCAACGAGAATCCACTTCCATTCATGATATGAACGATAAGCTGGAAAATGAACTTGCAAACAAAGAAGCTATTTTACGTCAGGTTCAGTCATTTTATTACTTGTATATTATAGCACTGTATAAACAGATGTCGCGTATTCCAAACTATTTTATCTGCACTATTTTAAATGCATCTTACCATATGTAAAATGCATATGTTAAGTTACACTCGCTGGACCAGATGCAGAGGAAAGTTACACCTGGGTAAAGCCATGTTGAATTTCAGGGAAAGTAGAATGAATGTTATTATTTATTGCACACAGATTGACTAGCGTTACTTTTACACTATTATATAGACTTGGACTGGGAAACATCACCTCTCATTTCTAATAGGGTTTGCAACTGATGATAACCTGCAACTCTTCTGGTCCACTAACTCAGTTTATTTTTTAGTCAACTATGTAAAATAGCATTACATTTTGATAATACTGAGTTAATAGAATGAGCACATGCACAAGTACAAATGAATGCTTTATTTCATTACACATAGTAAAAAGTTAAAACATACATTAAAATTGATCTGGTCATAGATAAGTACAATAAAATCCAGGGTCTGGTCCACTAATATCAGCTTGGGTGCCTTTCAAGAAAATCTGATATCTCTATGGCCTGGCCCAAGCCAAACCATTTTGACCAGTACATGATTAATCCTACCCCAATCCATCCAACCCCAGTAAATGGCCATGGTCTTCACAAGGTTAGTTTGTAAATCATGTGTTCTCTATAGATTATTCATTTTTTGTGCCCTAAAATAGATAAGGACTTAATCTTGCTAGCTGGAATCATAGCTTAATAGCTTTTCTGTTACAAAACTCTGTGTACTCTTTTTATGTTTAAAGCGTGCAATTTTTTGTAATATTACAGCTTATCAGTTTTTATTATTTCTTAATTACAGTGTGTTAACTTTTGTTATGCCAATAGACAACAAACCCAGTCCCAGGTGTGCTGAAACATCAATAACATTCAGAGTTACTGATCTGGCTCCAGGTTTATTAGTGCTTTGTGCTTTTTATAAGAGATGAAAGGAAATATTTGTTTCTAATGCTCTAAAAATGCTGTTTACTGACCTCGAGTACCTATGGTGTATACGTTGATTAAATTGTCAGGCATCCTTTTTGCGTAACAGATTTTATGCTTGATTTATATATATATATATATATATATATATATATATATAGATAGATAGATAGATAGATAGATAGATAGATAGATAGATAGAGATAGATAGATATAGATATATACATATATATATACCAGCTTCTATTTATTTTCCTATGGCAGATACCAAAAGGTAATACCACATGCCACAAGTGCTTGACAATAGGAATTGTGCCACCATCCCCATCCCCAGTTTTGTGTTTCATTCTATTATGAGGCAGGGAGCAGAGTTATGATGCTGAACTATTGTTCAGTGGGGAACAGGATTAATGGAGGTGGTGTGATCATAAACATTACTTCATTAGCTAAATGAAGATGAGAAGGCTAAGCTCCTGATATTATTTTGGGATTTTCCTCATTGATCCTGGAGAGTTGGCGAGTATATCCTGATGAATGAGCACCGATATAAGCTTTAACAACATTGTTGACATTTATTCAGTTGTGTATTTATGAAGTTATCTTTATTGATATCCGTTATTTTCATTTTAACTGGTTGTAAATTTTTTACATTCCTTTTTATAACTAAGGTTTCATTTTTCTTTTGCAAAGTGTAGATGGAAGAGAAGAATAGACAATTGCAGGAACGCTTGGAAATGGCAGAACAGAAACTGCAGCAAACAATGAGAAAAGCAGAGACTTTGCCTGAAGTAGAAGCAGAGCTGGCGCAGAGAATAGCAGCACTTACAAAGGTACTGAACCAATGGGAAGATCAGTTGTGAATATACTTCGGAGATGATTCTGTTCAAACAATCAACATTCCGTCTGTGATAATACAACATTTTTTAAGAAATGCATCATGTACAATTTTTGATGTATATTCTATTGACAGTACAGACATTTGCTTTTTATATTTGCTTTGCTTGCATATTTCATCTTTCTGCTCTTTTGTTAGATGTTATTTTGTGTTTGTGCATGGAAAATTTTGATAGAGTTTGATTGTTATATAAATGTATATAACAAATGGTGCTGTTTATGCTAGTTTGTGCTATAGGCAGTCATTGTGACCAAAGAGGGGTATTTCTAGTGTGTAATGTAATATATATGTTACTTTGTGGCATATACTAAGCATTCTGTGTCATGTTCGTTAGTGTTTTGTAGTCTGTTGTGATTTCATCAACTTTGTTCCTTCCCTTTTCCTTGACTTGTTAGTCTGATCCAACCTCCTCTACCTCATCTGATGATTATCAATATATTAAGGAAACTAAGCTACAAGACATGATCTTCATGCGTAGGAAGGTAGTCCTACTGGACTTTACTTTCTGCTGCTAAATAGAGCCCATATGATTTTGTTTTTATTTGGTTTATTTGTTATTTTGTAGTTAAATTATTGATAATTGACTATCATGCAGTTTAGCGCTTTAGGGCCTTATAATTTCTGGCAGGTTTGTCTTTAAACTATGCATGTTACATTTTGGCTGACTACATTGCTCACAAACAAATCCAAATGTATAGGCTATAGACTATATAGCTGACACATTTGAAGCAATGCTGTCCAGCAGCATGCTATAGTATTTCCTTTCCTAGAGTACCTCTGTGGTTAGAAGTAGTTGCTTGTGTCTTGTTGTACCTTACCTACATTCACATTTCAGACCACATCCTTGTGTTTGTGTCTTTTCCCAGGCAGAAGAAAGACATGGAAATATTGAGGAACGAATGAGGCATTTGGAGACACAGCTTGAAGAAAAGAACCAAGAACTTCAAAGGGTGTGTATGGTATAAGGACAGTAGTGGTTTAATTAGGTTTAATTAAATATAGTGTTCCTGGTAAAACCATCACTTCACATATACCAAGTAAAAGTAGTTTTTATTACTAAATACATTTTGTTTTAGTACATCCAAAATGCAATTTAATATTAGGCATTTTATATAATAAATTTTATTAACTTATTTAAAGTTCAGACTTGTCTAACTTGAGCCAAGGGTCCTACTTTAATTAATAGGAGGAACAGGTTTGACTGATTATTGTGCATAGAATGAACTTAAGTAACCAATTTTTTTTTTTTACTGTTTTGCATAGGCTCGGCAAAGAGAGAAAATGAATGAAGAGCACAACAAGAGGCTCTCTGATACAGTGGATAGGCTCCTAACCGAATCCAATGAACGTCTGCAGTTGCACTTAAAGGAAAGAATGGCTGCTCTTGAAGATAAGGTAACAAATGCTGCTAAACCGTTTATAAATGTATTCAGGGCCAGTTCTAGGGTGTTTGGCACCCCCTGCAAACGTTTACATTATGTAAATGTAACAATTTAATATTAAAGTATTCATATAAGTGTTCTTAAACTGAATCTTGACCCACAAGATATAAAATACAACAAGCACCCTAGTCTACCATCCATCGGACCACTATACAATAAATAAAACCTTCTTGAAACCACAATGCATACAATGTATTAAAAGGGATGTATTGTGTCATAAAACATATTTGTAACAACAATGCAATAGAAGCTTACCTTTGTGAATGCTTATCATTATCCAGACGGCACAACAATTTGCATGCTTGTGCCCAGTACATCGGGTTTAATCAAAATATATAGATTTAAACATATGCAATACATGACAAATTGTTGCCTGATAAACTAGCTGTATACAGCTTTTTAAGTATTAAAAATGTGTTAAACACATTATTCCTCTTGAGCTATTCACCTTTCCAATACACCTAATTCATGTTTCTTCAGCATTTCAATACTTCCCCATGTACCTTCAGCCTTCAATGATTCCTTCCACCTCATGTCTCTCCAGCCTTCCAATATTCCCTTCTCCTTCAAGCCTTCCAATATTCCCGCGCTTCTATTTCCAGCCTTCCAATATTCCCCCGCTACTATTTCCAGCCTTCCAATATTCCCCTGCTTCTATCTCCAGCCTTCCATTATTCCCCCTG
>JABWIB010000099.1:20896-46696 GCA_016617825.1 Platyplectrum ornatum | reverse complement strand
TATTCCCCCTGCTTCTATTTCCAGCCTTCCAATATTCCCCCACTTCTATTTCCAGCCTTCCATTATTCCCCCCGCTTCTATTTCCAGCCTTCCAATATTCCAAGATTAGAAAAAAGAAATTGATAATAAAATCCAAGTAGAAAACATGCACCTTTGATTTGTGCCTTGCGTGAATTTATTAAATTAAAATAAATGTTTATGTCTTATTAATTACATTTTCTTTTGTTTTGTGTTGCAGAATATTTTACTTCAGGACTCAGAAAATTTCAGAAAACAGTTAGAAGAATGTTTACACGATAAGGTAAACCAAATTTCTGTTACATGGTTAATAAGTCAATTTATGATTAATGTCTATACACAAACATAACTGGATACAGCAGGGCTCGAAGTGGGCCGGTCTGGCATACCGGCACTTCTCCCACTAAGCCACGCCCCCTTTCCTAAGGTCCAACCCCTCAAGGCTGGAGGGGGGAAATTTAGTTTTAAAAATTGTGGGTCGGGAGGGGGCGGGGCTTAGTGCCATACTGCAACTTTACAATCCCCACTTCGAGCCCTGGGATACAGTATGTAAATTGTATAAAACATTTAACACACCTTTCATTATTTGTTTAATTATTTGTTTGTTAAGGAAAGATTAGCTGAAGAAATTGCAAAACTGAGATCTGAACTTGACCAGATGAAGTTGCGAACTGGATCCTTGATAGAACCAACATTAACAAGGTACTTTGGTGAAATATGTTTCACTGTGTCCCGGTGGCGTGTTTTGTATTCATTATATTTTAGTGGCATGTTATGCTCCATTTCTGGATATTTTCATACACTAAGGGAATGACTGCATTAAATATAGATTTCAATAAACTCTTTAATAAAATTCAGAGCATATGTAGAGTTGATGGCTTTAGAAAAAAGTAGCTTACCTGACATGGCAACTACTGTTTCTTCTATTCGTATGGCAGGGGAGAAATAAGAAAATAATCTGTCACTTTCATCCATCTCCAACCACAGAGATCTAGGTAGCAATAGCAGACTGAGGTTGGCCTATAAATCTTTAGATGATTCATTTTAATATCAGCAACTCTCTTGAGGTCTGTGGTGGCACTGGGTGGTCTGAGATATTCACAAACCTACTACTTTTTTCTGGCAGGTTAGACTGGTTTAGAGATCTACCCATATGTCAGAGAGGGATTACATGCTAGATTCCTGCTTTGGGACAATCATCAGCATTGAAAATTGCTTTCCCAGTTTCTTGACTCTAGGGCAACTGTGTACAGCCAGAATGATTGTACAAGATCTGAAGCTATTTGCCATTATATGTAAAAAAACCTAGATATGTTATCTCGACTGTTACAAAAACATTATTCTACCAAGGTGACTGGATGGATATTATACTAAAATATAATATATTTATTCATTTCTGCTAGGCCTCACTTGGACCCATCTGCAGAGCTGAGATACTCTGTGAGTTCACTGGTGGATAGTCAGCCAGACTACCGATCAACAAAAGTGATCAGGAGGCCACGAAGAGGGAGAATGGGAATAAGAAGAGAAGAGCCAAAGGTCAGAATTTTGCTGATGATGTATTGATTTATATTTTAATTGTTTATGTTGTGTTGTTTCTGCAGATATATAACTAAAAAGATACTATCTGAATGTGGTCCTTAAGAATATTTTGTGCTATTACTATTATGTGTGCATAATAGTATTTTTAGAGTAATGATAGATAGTTTGAAATTGTCTATGTATTTTAGTTAACACTGCCATTAATATTTTAAAGCATTTACAATTTCTGGACAAAAAGTTAACGGGGTATATTTACTAAGCGGTGAGATTGGAAAGTGGGGATGTTGCCCATGGCAACCAATGTAGTAGAGAGACTATGGTTGATGTAGTGAAATTAATGAGAGAGACTGCAGTGTCTGTGTGTTATATTTTATATTTTGTCATAATTAAGGTAAAGTCTCTGGGGGATCATGAGTGGAATCGAACACAGCAAATGGGAGTCCTTAGCAGCCATCCATTTGAAAGTGATACAGAGATGTCTGACATAGATGATGATGATGATCGCGAAACAATTTTCAGTTCCATGGACCTTTTATCACCCGGTGGACACTCTGATGCTCAGACCTTAGCAATGATGCTCCAAGAACAGCTAGATGCCATTAACAAAGAAATCAGGTATATTCAGTTTTTTCTCACTTTAATATATATTATCATTTTGTTATTATGCAATACTTTGTTTGGAGTTTTTTACTATATTGTATTGTTTAAGCATTGAACACTTAAAACTACAAAGTTGAACCTTGTTGACTGTGGTGACTGACATAGTGAAATATATTACCGTTTCAATTTCATGTATCAAAAAGATTAAAATATAGGTGAACAGAATATGGGAACAGAGGCTGGCAATAGTGAGTTAAGGTGGTTAACTTGAATAGAGATAGGAGTTTTCAGGGAAATACTAAGTGGCAATTAATTCATATTCTAAAGAGAAACGTTTGGGAGGTAGACATTGGTAGAGATAATAAGGGTGCCCATAAGGCACAAGTCATTAGCATGCGGATCTAGATGTAGAGATAAGAACTGGCTTTTGTAGGTGGCTAGATTTGTTTCTATAATTGGAGGTAATAGCAGGAAGGGAAAGTAAAGAGGACATTAGTTGTAAGGATAAACTGAAACAGGGAATGATGGGAATCTGACATGCTTGTGAGGAGTAGGATGAAATAATCTAAACAAATGAAACAGTATAGATGAGTGGCCTCCAGGGTGAACAGGATTGAAAGAGTCTACCAGGGTGAAAAGAATTGAAAGAGTCTACAGTAATTTTATCCCTGTAATAGAAGTACTATCAGGAGATGATGGAAAAATGCACGCTTAGCTGATAAATATATTAAAACTGGAACACCAAAAGGCAGGAGGCTCACAAAACAGCGCTCCATCTCATATCAAGCTTACAGCTACGTTCTTGCTATTTCCAGAAAATAGCACTTCTTCCCTTATATAACAGGGAAACTTCTGAATCATTATGACTACATTGCACTTATTATCAATGTACCAACAACATTTCAGACCCAGATACAAGGTTACCTTTGAAGACACATTGGCTTAGAAAATTCTATTTATTGCAGTAAAACTTGAGTCTTGCACCAACAGCACCTGCAACATACTTGTAAACAGGCATTCTGGTGACATTAGGAATTGCCTTTTCCAGTTTGAGAGAGCTAAGCTACTGTGACTGGGTTCTTAAGCTGTTTCTATTTATTGCATTGCCTGTGGCTTCTATACAAAGACATCCTGCATCTGTCCTATACTTAGGAAAGTTAAACACACAACACAAGTTATATGAGGTTTGGAGGGCTGCTTGTATTTAAATAATGTATAGGTCCAGTACAAAGTTTCTCAAATAACTTAAGATATTCTTGTTTATAATTATGATTACCACGGATATATTATATTTGTAGATACAAAGTCTGAACATATTTCATGGGCTTACATGGAATAGTCAGACCAGTCCATATTGTCAAATTTAAATGTCTTAAAAAACCCATGGTATTGCCAGGGCGCCAATGGTACAGTTATAGTCGTACAAACAAAAAGAGATTGGAGATTAGCAAAGTTTCCTATGAAATGTCTGAATTTATTTTCTATTTAGTTGTGTCATTAGTCTGGAATCTTACTTTATACCATTAAATGAACACTTTAGACTGGATTCAGACTATCGTACTATTATGTACGAAGGAGTGGGAGTGGGAAGGGGAGTTAAATTTTATTAGTTGCTAACAGTATTAGAGTTGAGAGATGATGTTTCCTAGTCCAAGTCTAATAACAGTGTAACAGTAACACTGGTCAGTATCTGTGTGCAGTAAGCTAAAGCAAAGAAGTCTCCCTGTATATAAACGCTAACATATAATATATAAACTATAACATTCATTTTGACTCCCCTGTAATTCAACATGGTTTTGCCCACTCACTTATAAGTTCAATAGTACGTAAGTCTGGATCTGGGGGGGAATTCACTAACTGACGATTTACAGAAATCGTCAGTGGCTGACGATTTTGCTGACGAATTCCACAAATGTGTATTCACTAAGTGACAAATGTGTATTTTTTCGTCATTTTGATTGACGTTTACAGATCGTCAATGTCAGATCGCCGTGACGATTTTTTCCCATAGAAAGGATACAAAAATGGAATTCACTAACTGACGAATATTGTATTCACCCACACATCGTCATGACGAATTAACAAATTCGTCAAAATGCTAATCGTCAACAAAGAGTGGAGATTTCACACATTTCGACAGTAAGACCGATGAATTTTACCTTGAAACACGGAGCTGAACTATAGTTGCATCGCTTCGCATGCGTTGCGTGCGCGCGCTTTGTGGATAATGTAAAGCTCAATATGTGTATGTAAAAACGCAACTGTGATTTGCGTGTTTAAAATGCGCGTTGCGAATAATACGCATCTGCGTATTTTTCCACGCACCTGCCTGGGATTGTGCTAGCGTTGTTCAACTTACCAATGACATGTTTATGTTCCTTTGTCCATATCCAGACACCTACAATGAGTCATCCTCTGCATTCACTGGAGATATGTGTACATTCATTAACATAACAACATCCTTACACAATGTACAGTATCGGCAATGTATAGGTGTGACCATTGAATACACATTGAATACACATACATTGTGCATTCAATGGTCACACCTATTCATTGCCAATACTGTACATTGTGTAAGGATGTTGTTATGTTAATGAATGTACACATATCTCCAGTGTATGCAGAGGATGACTCATTGTAGGTGTCTGGATATAGACAAAGGAACATAAACATGTCATTGGTAAGTTGAACAACGCTTGCAGATGCGTATTATTCGCAATGCGCATTTTAAACACGCAAATCACAGTTGCGTTTTTACATACACATATTGAGCTTTACATTATCCGCAGAGCGGTGGGAATTCCACATGACGATTTTACTGAAAATCGTCAGTGTATACGTCAGTTTAGTGCCATTTCGCCTGACGAATAGCTGTTGTGACTAATGCTCCTTAGGGAGAGTAATGAGCTAAGTGGGCATGAAATTTTGGCATGGATTTTTTAACACGGTTATACAAGCCATATTATGATATTACCCTCAAATTGGAGCCATGTACTGAAAAAAACATCTAATGCAATTTACATCAAGTAAAGAGCTTAAATTATGTACAGTCATTTGGTACATAAGTAACTTTCGGTACTGGAATATCCAATGCTTGCTTTGCCTTTGTGAGTGGCACAGGGTTTAGGAAGAAATCATAGATTCTGCTCTATGTTTCACCAGACTCATTCAGGAAGAAAAGGAGTCTACAGAGCTTCGAGCTGAGGAGATTGAAAACCGAGTTGCCAGCGTTAGCTTGGAGGGACTAAACTTGGCCAGAATACACCCAGGTACCTCTATCACTGGTTCAGTGACCGCATCATCTCTGGCTAGCTCATCGCCGCCAAGTGGGCATTCCACACCCAAGCTCACACCACGCAGTCCAGCAAGGGAGATGGATCGTATGGGAGTCATGACGCTAGTAAGTTCATTTTACGTTATTATTTATGTTAATAGCTTTATGCCATGCTTACTGACAGGCCTTTCATGTTAATTTGCACATATCATCAAAGAAAACTGCAAAATAGAATTGTATATATAAGAAGATATAAAATGATTTTACTAATACAAATAAATCATTACAGGAACACACAGAATTTATGACCTAATGGACATTTGTAGGTGTTATAAAACATGTAAATTCATGCAAATGTATGTTAGATATAGAAGCTATTGCAATCCTAATTTGAATGTGTCTAGTCAGTATTAGTTTTAGTGGCTTCAAATAAACAATTCAAGATTTTTACTATGTCTGTAGTAAAGAGTAGTAGTAAAGATAACTTATATTGACATTGTAATATTCTTATATGAAACGTATGTATTACTTATTACTTATAATAAATAATAACTGTTTGTGACAAAGTACAGTGTAGTATTAGTTGTGTCATATAATATAGATACTATTATCATTGTTGTTGCTATTAGTAATAATATTTAATGTTTTTTTTATTTATTTTCCTCCACATCAAGCCAAGTGATTTGCGAAAACATAGGAGAAAGGTAATTGCTATTTGCTAATTTGCTTAATTTATTGAAGTAATGCTTATATTAATGCATACAATATTTTAATGTTTACAGGTTTGTGAGCATGTGTAACTAAAAATCATGAAGCTTCATAGCTATATATTATCTCAGTATAGGCATACAAAATGTTTAATAGTTTTAGGAGGGTGGGGGATTGGGGTCACTTATTGGTGATGCTTGTGTACTTTTCAATGGTTATTTATCTTTATTACTATGTAAAACTGCTAATTTAGATTCATATGTTCCAATGCCTTTTAATAACAAACATATTGTTTGATACAAATATTAATGATTCTCGTGCTGAATTGACTTATTAAAGGAACAATGTTTCCTTTCAGATTGCAGTAGTAGAAGAAGATGGTCGGGAAGATAAAGCTACAATAAAATGTGAAACCTCTCCGCCTTCCACACCGCGTGCTCTCAGGATGACTCATACGCTGCCATCTTCATATCACAATGACGCCAGAGGGTGAGCTGCCCTATATAACTGCTCTGTAACTCGTAGTGTCTATAGGAAATTGCATATTGGTCCCAAGTAGATAAGTTTCTTTTTATCAAATGTCTAAACAATAGATTGGATACATAAGTATAATAAAACAGAAATTACATTATAGCCAGCAGAGGCGCGAGGAAGGACGCTTGTCAATCATAAGGTCAGACGCCTGAGTCTCTGATTGGATGGGCAGGGCACCTAAACTTGTGATTGACAGGCGTTCTTCCCCTTGAGACACTTGAGACAGACACTTGAGAACCCTGTGCTTCTGTAATGTAAGTTCTGATTTGTTATATGATAGAAGCACAGGGTATCTGATGTTCTTATATCAGGCGTCATGCAGTGTATCAGTTTGCTCCCTGCCCCGCTTCCAGTGCTCTGATATAGAGTGACACCATGTGACAACATGAATGTTATGTGACTTGAAAAACAAGGAAAGGAAATACAATTTTTATTTGTCTATTTCCTTCTCTAGTTCTTTAACATTGTTATATAACATTACAGATTATTGTTATGATTTATTTTCACAGAAGTTTGACAGCTTCCCTTGAGCCTGATGTCCTTGGTCTAGTGACGACCAACAGCAGCCAAGACTCGCTCCATAAAGCTCCAAAGAAGAAAGGAATTAAATCTTCCATAGGACGACTGTTTGGTAAAAAAGAGAAGGCAAGACTCGGACAGCTCAGTAAGGAATATGGCCTCCAAGGTTATTGTTTTTTACTGTGATTGTAAAATGCTCCAGTTATTAGCAGATGTATTCTATGAATACAATAGGAGACTAGTGGGTCCAGTAGTTGCATACATATATACAAGCCTTGGAAATATTCCATAAACAGCAAGTTTACTAAGATGCTATGTTATGTGTATTTTGTGAGGTGGATTTAGAATAACAACTGTATTACAAACCAAACTTTTAAATGCATCTGTCAAAAAAATTAATTCTTAAACCTTTTCAATTTCACTGATTGGTAACAATAAATCTTTAGTAAATATGGACGCTATTTAACATTAAGCAGTAAGTCACAGACTTAATCCAGTGCAGCCCAAAACTGGACTAAGTGCTGGCTGAGAGACAATAGACGTCTGCTGAGGAGGTTGTGTGCTGCTCTAACAGCTTTAAAAGTTATTTAAACTTTAAGGGTTAAATCACATGTATATCATAAGGAACAGCTCCTTCACATAAAACATACAGGGAGGCTGGGTTTGTATATTAGCACTGTAGTGCCTGGGTATGCTAATTTGTGCTGATCAGTCGTTGCTTTTAAGGTAGGCTTCTGGAAACTGAAGTGTCTAGAGGCGCCTGTAAGGTACAGGAGGGAGAGGATAGTGAGCACAGAGGTAAAAAGACTTAGGGTTAACAACTTGTAAATGGAGTTTTTAGGATATTTTATGTATAATATGTGTTTAACCGTGTGCATTGCTTTGTTTGTACTGTTTATGTGTGTGTCTATAAATATATAATTCTTTTCACTTTTAGAGTTAACATTATTAGAGTTATTGGCTAATTTTAATCTCATTCTTGATTTACAACAGGGGGATTTATGGATACAGACCCTGGAGGACAGGACTCTCTGGGTTTGGGTAAACTTGGAACTCAAGCAGAAAAAGACAGAAGACTCAAGAAAAAGTATGTACTGTTTTACCGTTACAGACAATATGCTTCTGATTATTATGTATTAATCTGTTCTGAATGGCCTGAAAAGTTATAAGTATAAGTTAGTTGCCATTACCAAGTACACCAGTATGGTATACTCCAATATACACCCTGACTTTGAGCTCAGCTCTCTAACATATCTATGTAACATACATCACTGCTTTGTGTGCTACCAAATGATACAGATGGAAGTCTGGATTGGACACACTTGTACTCTAAAATTCCCATGTCTCTCCCATCTCATCAGTGCTTGCACCTTACCCATTGTCTGAAACACATCATATACGCATTTGCAAACAACAGGTGCTTTCCAATCCCAGGGAACATAAAGCCCCCCAAGCGGAAAACATTCTCAGAGGTCTGGACCCATTCCACTGAGAGCAGCTCCACTGGGAAACAGTGCAGTGAAGACAGCAATATTTAGTGAGAAAAGATGGAGAAAAGATGCAGAATGTGTTTGCCTTTACATAGCAATTTTAAATCTGTATTCTTAAAATGGAAGCTTTGTTTATATGAATTTTTTTTGTGACATTGTATAGATTTTTTCATTGTGACATGTGGAATATTTTTTTTTTATTTATCGAGTCATTTGTAGGATTTGTAATTTCAATGATAATACTAAATTAATAACAAATATTTTGTATAATACCTTTATATACCCCTTTATACCGCTATAGTGCAATGTGAAAGGCTAGCACACACATCTTGTCACTTTTGTCACACAGATTGATTATATGTTACATGTAATTTCTAAGAAAATACATGCCGAATCTTGTAATACCTTCACAACCATTTTCCATTTGAAATGCCCAAAATAAAGAATAACTTTTTAATACATTTTTATAGAAGATTTGGGGGTATATTTACTAAGCCGTGAGATTGAAAAGTGGGGATGTTGCCCATAGCAACCAATCAGATTCGAGTTCACATTCTCCAGAGTGTAAAATGAAACTGAGAGCTTGAATCTGATTGGTTGCTATGGGCAACTTCCCCACTTTCCAGTCTCACTGCAGTCTCACCGCTTAGTAAATATACCCCCTGGAATAACTATTTTCTCTGGTTATCTATTGCATCCTGGTTTGTAGAAAAAAAAGAGGCTGTAATTTAAAGAGCACAGAGAATGTAATTATATCAATCTCAGATTAAGACGATAATTCCCCACAGACAACAATTACTTCATCTTTCCTTAAATCAGAAAACCGTTTAGCTGTGGCTGTGGCATTGCAATTAATTTATCGTGAATAAACGCACTAGTGAAATATGACATTACGAATCTGATTAGATATAGAGTCCTTCTATTTATGAGAGATCTGTACTGCATGTCTTTCTGTGCATATGTGAAAATCTTTCTCTTTTTTTTTGTCCTGTTTCTAAAATAATGTCTAAAAAAATCTGTAGTTATGTATACGTAACATTTTGTCTTCATTGAGTATGATCGAAAACAGAAGCATTCAAACTTAGTAGTCAGAGTTTTTGAAATCAGATATGAAATCAGATACAATATGCATGCTAAATTGGTATTCATCTGGAGCTACTTTAAACTTAAAGAGGGGTATGGGGTGTTCAGGGAATTTAGGAGTGATCTGACATGTGGTATCACATTTGTCAGGGAACTCGCACACCTAGATGCAGATACCCTAATGATAATGGTAGAGGAGGACACAGCATATTATATATATATATATATATATATATATATATATATATATATATATATACAGGAACGAAGTTGTAGGGAGTCACTAGCCAGACTTCTTGAGTGCTGAAGTGGTAACGTTCATTTATTTAGATACAAGTAGCTGTATACATGGCACCGACGTTTCAATCCCCACACTGGGAATTTCGGCAGGTATATAATATAATTTTTTTGATCAGGGGTAGGCTAAGTACCCGACTCAGCATGCTTTAACTGCATGGGCCTAAATTTGCTAAACTAAAAGATTGGAAAAGTGAGGATGTTGCCCATAGCAACCACTCAGATTCAGTTTCATTTTACATACTGGCAGGGCTCGAAGTGGGGGTGTATACGGGGGTATGACATACCGGCACTTTTCCCACTGTTGTAATGGAAACATTTTAAATCTCCATTGACTTCCATTATTTCCTATGTTTCCATACCGCCACTTCTAAATTTCTACTTCGACCACTGCATACTGGAGAATGTGAGCTTGAAACTAATTGGTTGCTATTGGAAACATCCCCAGTTTTCCAATACTGCAGTTTAGTAAATTTAGGCCATGGAGAGTCGAGCTTTCTACTGCTGCACTAGATTGATTATCGTGTTGATTATTATCATGTGATTGTACCGATAATCACTGTACTGCATACAGTGGTCAATAATTGCACCTGGAACGTTCAGGCAAGCAAATTCCCAATATTTCATCTCATAGAGTTCAGCCACCCTTCCTTCTTCTTAGATTATCACTGTCAGCAGGAGAGGTAAGTTCCGTTGATATCGGGACATTTTTACTCGGGACAAATCGTCTTGTTTCCCTACCCCCTCCAGCTGGCAGCGATAATCGATGTAGTGGATGGACAAGTAATTGTGGTCTTTACGTACTGAAGTCATTATTTGGAAAGTTCTTTAATAATCTAGTAAGGATGAAGAAAATCACGTTAAAATATGGTACTTTACTTTCAATACAATATGCCTATTTGAATCTAGAAAAGTAGAATAAATATATGGTTTAAAATGATCCGTCTTGAATGCATTGTTGTCCTTCAGGAGTATTGTAGATTAGTGGCTATTTTATTTGATGTTTACTGCATGATCTACATTTCCTACTGGGCATTAAATTGCACAAGTATATTTCCTGTTGCTTTCTGAAGGCTCAGCACCACAGGCTTCCACTTTACTTCTTTTTCTTCTACAGAATATATAAACACGGGCTCCAGGAAAACCCCAGTAAATAGTAACTATGTACTTAGTCTGGAAATGATTTAGGTATATTTCAAAGAGCATTATTTTGTAAGCGCCTACAATGTGCATTGTAAAGTAATACCCAAATATGCATGAAATGCTGTACTTAAAGCAATCTCTCTGCTATTGCAATCTCTCTGCTATTGAACAATACAGGACTGAAACAAGAACACACTATATAGCTGCACATAATCCTTGCTTTTGGATGCTACACAATTCCTGTTGTCCTGATAGCTGAAGAACTAAATGATCAGTATTACAGAATGTACATGGAGAGAAAAAACTTAAGCTAGGTACACACGGTAAGATAAATTGTTCCAATCGAAAGATTTCTTCAAGAGTGGTCAAAACCATGTTGAATTGCAGGGGAGGAAAATTGGATTAATTGCAATCAGTATTACAGGTGAGAGATGATGTTTCCAGCCCAAGTCTAATAACAGTGTAACAGTAACACTGGTCAGTATCTGTGTGCAAAATGCAACAATAAAGTATTCTCCCTGCATGCAAACACTGACATTCATTTTACCTCCCCTGCAATTCAACATGGTTTTACCCACTCTTAAAAAAATCTTTCGATTGGAACTATTTATTTTACCGTGTGTACCTACCTAGCTTTAGAAAGAGGTTTCTTCATTATTTTATTGCCTTAAAAAGCCCTGAATGTGGTAAGGAGGCAGGGCACTGGTCTTGGCAGGATTGGGTTGAACCAGGGCAAATCTTGTGTTCTGAACACTGCACCACCATTAATTACACCCTTGTACATGCTCTGCCAATGTCTATTTCTCCCTACTTTTTAGATATGTATGAACCAACAATACATTGGAGTCACCAATGTTTGGAAAAGGTTGTAAGCTGCATTATATATGCTGTAAACTGTTTTAAATATTTTATTTATTGGCTAACCTTATGTAATAGACTGCATGAAGACCCATGCAAAGTAAGTATTAAGAATGCATTAAAAATGCATTCTACATATAAATATTTTTTATTTTATAAATATATTAATATACTTTATATATGCCATAATCAGTACTATGGTTGGCTGCCACTGCTACAGGGGTGGGTAAAAATACACTACACTAACAAGTGGAAGTACATTTATAGAATTATGGATACATATGATAATACAAATTGTATTCCTGAAAGCCATAGTAATAGGTAATTGCATCATTGGAGAGTTCAATGGGATTAATAAAGATCAAGTTTCCATCTGTGTATTTAGACATATTTTGTCACAACATTCTCCAGCACATATATTCCACTGGTACACAAATTTCCCGAGGATACTCTATATGCCTGGCACCAGCGGGCTTCACTTATGCCCCGCCCTGATTCCACCAAAGTCCCGCCCCTTTCCAGCGGCAATCAGGCCAAAATTAAATTTTTTTTGAGAACCCATAATGCTAACCTCAATGTATCCCCCTGAATTGTCCATGGTGTAGCCCCTATAATGTGCTCGGTATATGCCCCTGTATTGGTTTTCATTAAACCAAGTCCACACATCTCTACCCATTAACAAGCGGTTCTAAGAACCTATATCTATATTAGAGAACTGGCTGAATCCACCCCTGCTTGGCACTAGATGAAAGTCAAGTAATTATAATCACATTAGTCAACTATTATCATGAGAAATCTAATAGGCGAATACTCTTTAACCACGTACATTGGATGTTACCTATACACTCATGCATTATTGAGGTGTTTAATACTGTATATAAATATATCTTACATAAATAATTGCTGCATTTTGGATTTTGTAATTGTTAGCAGTTATTTCATTGTCAGATATAGCTGCCTTGTGTTTCTCTGACATACTCATAATAGTATAATAAGTTCAAGACACAATGCATTATCCTCATTGGATAAGTCCAGGGAGTGCAGGGTAATTAATCCTTAATATTAAAGATATTCCTCATGGAACATAGTACAGGTTATTTATAAGTACGTAAAATACAGCAGTGGTAGTGCAATAAAGAGTCCTACTTACTTTTGTAGACATAGCAAAGTGCAGTGCAAAGCATGCAAGGCTGCTTTTTTAGTTATCCGTATGGGACTTCCCTTACTTGTATAGACTTTAAGTCCTGTGCCCCAACTTTTAAACTTAATGGCTAAACCCACTATTGGAATTGGTTCCTGTGAAAGATTCAGGTCCTGGCAACGCGGCTCTTGCACATGCACTGCTTACCAGAAGTGGGTTTTATTCTCTATCTTATCAAACTACCCACTTGTAGTCTGGATTTGGTGATATGTACTTGGGTAGACTTTTAATGGATTCCACGGCAGTGATAAAATGTAGGTCTGTTTCGTAATTTTAGTCTTGGATTACGTGTTTGTATTTACCGATTTTTAGCATTACTTGCAATGTTGCCCTTGATTTGTCTGTTTTGTGGTTGTTTTAAAGAGAAAATTTAGAAAGTGAGAAATCTTTGGCCTTGGATTCTCGTACTATTATCATTCACAAACATATGATAAACATATTTAGAGATATATATCATGTCTGATCTTTGCAAACTATAAGACTTATAAGTTGTTTCATTTTACTGAACAAATGATGTCCTGTTCTCAGCTAAACAAATGTGAGATGATGGAGGGGTGGGGGCACAGAGCTCCATATATTTGCAGGTGACAGCCAGGGAATTAAATATCTTATTATCATTTTTATTTCATTAATAAAATATTAATGAAATAATTGTAATTGAAATATTATTGCTGTTCCTATTTAGTGGCTAAATTTAACACTATATGTATATGAACTTGAAAATACAAGAAACGTGACAAATGATCATAGCAATGATGCCATTAAATAGCTTACTGTGACAGTGATTGTTACTCTGTAACTACATTCTGACAAATAGCTGTCTCATGCACATAAGATAAGCAGTGGCACATTGGATAGCTGTATTACAGAGTTCGGGCCAGGAGCTTGGTTCTTGTCCTTGGCATCTTTATGCTCTTGCTGTGTTTGTATGGGTTTCCTTCCAAGGACAGTCTAATTTGCTGGTAAATGGCAAATAATCTTTGGAATTTACTGGTGGTATGCGAGCAAATAAAAATTAAGTAAGATGCTAAAACGATTAGATACAGTACACTTTGCCCCACAGCAGCTCCAGTTGTTACCCTCTTATATAGTTGTAGCTTTATACAGTATATTAATCAGAATTTTTTTTACAACTAGATCACTGATTATTATTACACAATTAAACAAACATGAGCTTACATTTATATATTTTTTTAAGCTGCTGATTTATGAATGTTAATTGTATTTGTTGTCTTTTTCAGGCATGAACTCCTAGAAGAGGCCAGGAGAAAAGGGCTACCATTTGCTCAGTGGGATGGACCCACAGTGGTATCTTGGCTTGAGGTAAGACCTGGCCAACGTTATTGCACCCAATCAATCAATATTGATTCTACAACTTACACTAATCCTACAATTTTGACATGAAAAACACTTGACATTGCAATCAGTAACCCGTTTTGGAGTTTTTTCATTTTGAGTGCAGAAAACATAAGCACAGCTGAAGTGGAGGTCTTGGTCAGGATCGAGGCCTAAATTCACTAAGCGGGGAGTTTGCAGGGGAATTGAAAAGTGGGGATGTTGCCCATAGCAACCAATCAGATTCAAGCTCATGTGTAAAATGAAACCGAGAGCTCGAATCTGGTTGCTATGGGCAACATCCCAACTTTTCAATTCCCCTGCAAACTCCCTGCTTAGTGAATTTAGGCCCAAGACTCAAAATAAGATTTTTTTGATTAAGTTAGGATTCTGAAATTGAAATATTATGGTCCTTTAACCATAATATTATAATATTATTAGGTTATATGATAATACATGAGTGTTCCATCTACATTCACCATAGAGCAGGGGTTTAGGCAAATTTTATAACAAACAGTCCAATTAATAAAACTTATAGTGAGAGTTATACTCAAATTTCAATACGTTTAGATTAGAGACCAATTTACACAAATACATCAAGTTTTTTGTTGTACTTGTGGGTAAAGTGCAATTTTGTATTAATGTAAACCTGTCCAATCCAGGTACGATTATAACACTAGAGGGCAAAGCCAAATGTAAGAGAACTTTTTTAAGGTGACTCACATGATTCAAACGTTACCTTAAATCTTCCATACACATCCCTATACAGAATTGTGTCGTATGGAATGAGAGCTTGACGACAAGGGCTTAAGCTAACCCATATTGTAGAAATGTAAATACTCCTTACACCCACCACGGCTAATTTCACACGGGGTTCATGTACCATGGATGGAAAGTACCGATCCCTATGAACAGCAGTTCGATGCGTAACTCCTCTTTCTGTGCATACTCTGATCACACAGTCATTTGTTTTAACAGGTTTGTTACAAACAACTATAGACGTGGATTGTTGCAATGCTATTTTAATTACTTGTTTTTCTCCTTTTTTCCTAGTTGTGGTTGGGAATGCCAGCCTGGTATGTTGCAGCTTGCCGTGCCAATGTTAAGAGTGGTGCCATTATGTCTGCATTGTCAGACACAGAAATACAGAGAGAAATCGGGATCAGCAACCCATTACATCGCCTGAAACTACGCCTTGCTATTCAGGAGATGGTCTCTCTAACAAGTCCATCAGCCCCTCCAACATCAAGAACCGTAAGCCAGTTTCCCAATTCTTTACTCCATTTGAATTGCCATATTGTTTGTCGTCGTCACTGGTCTGTAATTTGCATGTCTTTTTCACATTTCTCTTTATTCCCTGGCATTGCAGTTTATGTATTTGACTTTCTGTCATGCACCTTAAGAGTAATTTATTAGTCCAGTAACTAGATCTGGGATAGGGATTATGGCCAAGGTTCGTCGGATCCCTAGGAAATATACCCGTCTTCTTCTCCCTTATAGATGTCACCTGCCTCAGATAATATAAGAGCCAGATTCAATCATTTTCGCTGTAAGGGACAAAACTTGCGTCCTTTTAGCTTGTGGCTCATAGAGCCACGTATAAAATGACGCAGGTTTTTTTTTCCCGTCTTGGCAGTAGATTGCATCTGGCCATAAGTGTCAGCTTATAACAATATATGCCCCTTTTATTGTAATTTTTGAAACAATCTAAATATTAATATAAAGACAAATCCTAAATTTACCCACAATATATTGTAACTTTACCATTTAAAATGTCCAGCATTTAGCTTGCAGCGCCCTCTCTAATATTTTATTCATGTTTCTCTGTACACCAAGTTAACTAAAAATTGTTACAAACTTCACTTAATGATTTTAATTTTTAAATGTTTTCTATTATATTAAAATATAATTTGTGGGATCCCACAATGCCGTTAATGTGCACATTACCTAGGTAAAGTGCAGAAAAGACTTCATTTCGCACATTACCTTACCAAATCAGTTAACTATGTAATGTGTACATTAACTAAATATGTATATATATATATATATATATATATATATATATATATATATATGTGTGTGTTCAAGACCTATATTGTTAGTGTAACCATCTTGGCATTACTTAACCTGAATGCTTTATCAGTGGTTCTCAACCGGCTGCTTTACATAGCATAGCATAGCTGCTTTCATGTTAATATAAGATTGATGAACTACTCCAAGAGATATTTTATTGTGTTTTACATATTCTACATGTTTGAGAAAACTCCCCAGCTGAGCATACATTTGCTGTTTGAGACCTATATCTTATTATACATAAATTGCATTGTGCATTTCGTCTCCTAGAACTCTGTTATTAGTCATTCTGGGAACTGTGGGGTGCCTATAACACTGCTGCTGATGTATGTATTTGCTGATTGTGATGTTATTACACTATTAACTTACAGTGATGCTGACTTTCTTCTTTAATGCTGCTTACCTAATGTGGATTTCACCTGTTCTCCTATGGGTCACCCCATTAGCCATCTGGTAATGTATGGGTTACCCATGAGGAAATGGAAAATCTTACAGCTCCTGCCAAAACGGTTAGTTCTCTTTTTTTTTTCTTGTTTAAATGATTTTTCTATATTTGTATAATAAGGTCTCTTACCATCTCACCCATACTAGAGTATACTTGGTTTAAGCGGTTAATGATGATATTTAGGAGAGGAGTTTATGTCCAGTCTCATTGTAAAAAGCCACCGTACTCATGGTAGCTTAGTGAACTTATAGATTCCATACTTTTTCCATATTTTATTATTTTGATTGAAAATGTTACTTTCAATGCACTGTAATTATGGTAGTTATAAAAATAAATAGCTGGTATATGGTATACAATTCCTATATATGATGTGTTGGCTACTGCAGAGACATCAAATACACAAATGGAGCAAAAATAAAATAACATATGGATGAGATGAATGTTGGACTGTCACGTCAATATTTTGGACAGATCTTTAAATGAGATCTATAAAGCAGACCATTGATTTCATTTTCTTTTACTATCACAGAAAGAGTCGGAAGAAGGCAGCTGGGCACAGGTATGAATGTTTTAATAAAATAGACTGTGTACTAAAATCCATCATGACTATTGCACTGTGTATACTTGTGTATACTTACATATAAGTGTATACTTATATGAAGGACTCAAAGTGGGAATTTATAAAAGGGGGTATAAAGGAGGAAAGAGCATCTGTCCCAAAAATCGCTGGTCTGGAGGGGCGGGACTTCTACAAGGGGCTTAGCGGGGGAAAAGTGCCAGTATATCATACTGTTATATAACGACCCACTTTGAGCACTATGTATATATAATAACTTCTCACTGCACCTCTCTGACAGCGGTACGATACTGCTGCATGTATTTAGTTAACTGGATGACATCCAATGTCATTGTGTTTCTTTATTCTAGACTGCATATGCGCTATACTTGTTTGGCAAAAATTTTTAACTGCGTAGTATTGTAATGTGCCATTGAACCACCATATGTAAAGAGAAGGAGGTCACAGGTGACCACATAGTCGTACCAATGGCTGTAAAGATCAACCTAATTCTACGCAAGCTGTTAGCAGAGATAAAGAACGTATCGCCCCGGTGTGTTAAGCGTCACTTTAAAAATATAATGGTTGCATGGCCTGCATTCATTAATGCGGGCTGGCGATCGTTTTTCTTACTGCTTACCATGGCAATTTTTGTACTGGTTACCATGAAAATGGACTTTACCGACCAAATTTTAAAGAAGAATGTATAATAAATGGATGTGATGTGGATGTGTATGGTACAAATAAATTGAATTTGAACATAAGTAAAATTTCATCTAACAAGAAATGCAGAAAATATACAGTTCCCTTAAAAATACTATTATAATGAGGATGATGCTGTTATAATGATTATTTTCTCTGTACCACAATCTCTAGACCTTGGCATATGGGGATATGAATCATGAGTGGATAGGTAATGAATGGCTGCCCAGCTTGGGTTTACCTCAGTACCGGAGTTACTTCATGGAATGCCTAGTAGATGCTCGAATGTTGGACCATCTGACGAAGAAGGACTTGCGAGTGCACTTAAAAATGGTGGATAGCTTTCATAGGTATGTACTTTAGAATGAATACCTATGCTTGGCCTCTCGTCCATGCATACTTCATCAGTATGGACGAGGGGGGAATTCAGTTAGTCACAGACTGACAGTAAAGGACTTTATCATATGGTAACATACTCCATATTGTGCTTGACACACCTACTGCAGTACTGATCAACATGTTGTGATACAGTTCATTGGATTCAGATTTTACACCATCCTTACAAAGTATCCTGTTCCATGTGACTCCTATTATATGAGTATAGATCAAGACTTCTGATATGCAGATATCCACCATCTGCAGATTTAACTCTAATAGCCAGGGCCTTTCCAAAGTGTTTTTAACTCAAATGAGTAGAAGATTGCATTATTACAGAAGTCTGGTTTGGAACTTGACGATGTGAGGACAAATGTGGGAAAGTGAGGGACAATAGAGACATATAGGGGAAGATCTATAAGAGCTGGGACATAGAGACCTGAGACAATGCAGTCCTATGGGGGCAATTATCCATCAGTGAAATGAGCCTTTCACAGGGGTGACACACAGATATACTGGGGGGACGCTTGTAACTTCAATAAGTTATCCAAGTTTTTTTTAGGTAAAATTAGGTGTCCCAGCTTATATTCGGGTCGAATTACTCGAGTATATACAGTATTTAATTTTCTAACATACAAAGTCAAACATGATTTTAAAATAGGAAATGATCTAATGCAACACACCATATTATAATACAATTCAGTGAATCATGCGGTTAATCCCCTACAAGCTGAAAATTCTTATGAAATAAACAGTCCTGGAAAAGAAAACAGATTCCGGTTAAATGTTTACACTCATATGGTAAAATATTTGGTAAAACTTATGCCGTGTTCAGCTTGCCTGCGGCTAAAAAGCGAAATCGACGGCTTCCAGCTAAAAATCCTCCAGGAAACTGCGAGAAGGGGAGGGGGCCTAAAAAGACTGTGATCGTAATGATCACATGTCTTTTTAGTCCAATCGCCTCCCCTCATACGCGCTGAAGCCGGCATGCCGGCTCCAGAGCGTTCAGATTGCTTTAAGAACGGCGGCGAAAAGCTTCCTTCCAAAGCCGCCATTTTGAAAAGGCATCGTTCAGATTGCATTGAAACAGCGCCTTTTCCACTAGAGGCGTCGTTTTCACTGAAAACGACGCCGTTTTAAGGCAATCTGAACGGGGTATTAGATTTGTATTTGGCAACGTTGTTTCTCATTCGCCAAGCATGCAGATAGTTTTGCAATCAGTTGTACACAGCTCTGTACAGATGTATTAAGTCACAGTAAGCTAGCACAGAAAGTTAACTAGTATAGTCTTTACACAGTTGCAATTCAGCCAAGTGGTTATAGTGTAAACAGCATAAGCCGGCATGAGCCAGGCAGATCTCACTGCATATCGTGACGGGGTGACACTGTGACATTGCTTGAATAGAAGTCCCAAGCTGTGGACGAAATGTGTTGCTAAATGCTATTGGGAACACACAATTTGTTCCACTATATTGGAAATGCCATCCTGGATGTTCATTTCGAATAGACCTTTAAATTGTGGAGAGACCATAGAGCTTTAACTTGGATATACCGATTGAGGGTACGCCCGTCACAATATGCAGTGATATCTGTCTGGCTCATATCTGTGTATGTTAGAAAATGAAATAAAATAGTTTTATTTTTATCCTCTTATCAGTCGCCTTGATTATATATTGTTTAATTTTTCTTTTTTAGAAGTTTGGCAATTCTTCTATTATTTTACCAGCTAATTTTTTTTATTGCACTTATCTTTTATATTTTGATTATAATGAAAGACTGATTGACCTTTTTTTTACATATTAAATGAAACCCAAAACCATACAAAAGGATTGTTGTTTTGTAAATTATGTTGTTTTATGCATGTTTTGATCAACAGAACAAGTTTGCAATATGGAATTATGTGTTTAAAAAAGTTAAATTATGACAGAAAAGAGCTGGAGCGAAGAAGAGAAGTAAGCCAGCATGAAATAAAAGGTAAACGTCCTCCCATGTTTCAGGGTAAGAAGTTAAGAATTTCTAAACTACAAGTGAAAACTATCCATTGCACTGCAAAAAGACAATGACAACAGTTTTTGCACACTACTTGCCAAGAATGGTACCTTCTTGTTGTTGTCGATGTTGTTATGAGAGTTGTGGATGGTTAGGACCCATGGTCTGTTTTAGTCTCCAGGATATTATCTACAGATCTGGGTTATCAAGTCACCACAATGCCGGGAATAGAATTCCGGTCAGCGATCGAGTCAATGGATGTTTAAAAGATCTCCAAATTGCAAACCGTAGCGTATTGTTATATTTACTTTTCAATACATATATCCAGAACCTAATTGAGAAAGGACCCCCTATCTACATATAGAAGTGTGCAGAGAAGTTAAGAACATGGACGTGGTAGTGCACTATCCTGTTATGTACATATGGTAGAAGTGCTTTGTATTCTATGTCAGGTCAGGTAGTGTTTAGTATCATCAATTGTTATTTTTATGCCAAAGTAAATCCGTTATCTTTCATTGAACTATAATGAAATATTTATAAACTGAATGAATGGAATGGTTCTTTTTAATAATAATTTTGTAATGGTTTGTTGTTCTAGACGTGTTGGTGTGGAGCAATGACCGTGTCATCCGCTGGATCCAAGCAATAGGTCTAAGGGATTATGCAAACAATATTTTAGAAAGTGGTGTGCATGGGTCTCTTATAGGCTTGGATGACAACTTTGATTACACCAGTTTGGCATTGTTACTCCAGATCCCAACACAAAACACTCAGGTAAGACAGAGGTTTTGTATTAAAGGATTAGAAATGTTTCCTTAACAGTGGTTGTTCTGGAGAGCCACAGGTTAGCCAGGCCTGCCGTAGCATAACTAGATTGTAATGACTCACCTAGCCCATCACACAGAAAAAGACACCTACATGCAACCTATTATACGTTTTACAACATCCCACTCCACATGTCCCATTTTCCTTCGTTCCCTCTAGTTTCTTATCACTCCATCTCACTTGTTTTTGTACTGTCTCACAGTTCGTTCCCTTCCCTATAACTATAATATATTCCTTGTTCCAGATCATTAGACTGGATCAAAACTTACACACTATTGAACTGATGAGTGTAATGTTATGAGTGGTCAAAACCATGTTGAGTTGTAGCGGAGTTAAATGTCATTAGATGCAATCAGTATTAGAGTTGAGAGATGATGTTTCCTAGCCCAAGTGTAATAACAGTGTAACCGTAACACTGGTCAGTATCTGTGTGCAAAATGCAAAAATAAAATATTCTCCCTGCATGCAAACACTGACATTCATTTTACCCCCACCCCCCCCTTCAATTCAACATGGTTTTACCCACTCGTAACATTACACTTGTAAGAACAATAGTGTGTAAGTCTTGATCCAGTCTAATGATCTGGAACAAGGAATATATTATAGTTATAGGGAAGGGAACGAACTGTGAGACAGTATAAAAACAAGTGAGATGGAGTGATAAGAAACTAGAGGGAACAATAGTACGTAAAGTCTGGACCAGTTCATCTGTCTTAACTTTCTCTGGGCATTTTATGCTAAATCCCTCCAATCATTTGATTGCCAATTTGTTGTCACTGGTTCCCAGACTTATAGATTCAATCCTACGCAAACCGCACTATGTAATGTACATAATGTTCAAAAATGTGTTTTTTTTTCTTGTGGCTCATAAAGTACATTTTTCTACCGTAAGAGATGGGAACTATTTCATGACCAGCTTTTCCGTCTTCACGCAGTATACAATCTGTCCAGTAGAGTATGACTTTGTGTTTCTCAGTACTGGTCCATTACTTCACTACACATCACCTCAATGGCCTGCCTTATCTTGCGGTCTGTGTCAAGGTGTAAACTGTAGACTAATGCAAAAGATATTTCATTGTTATATATAGAACATCGTTGTTAAAACTTTACTGATTATAAACTATTGCCCGCATGGGGGTCATTCCACTGTCATGAAATCCTGCAGATCCAGATTGACCAAAAGTGTTTCCAGGTTTTTAACACCTCAGTTAAACTGGTAAACTTCTTGTTGGTCATGGACAAATAAAAGGCTAACTCATGATTACAAGCTATTATATTATTAACAAATATAATTATTTTCAGGCCAGACAAATCCTGGAAAGAGAATACAATAATTTATTGGCCCTTGGAACTGAAAGACGTCTTGAGGAGGTAAAGCTATTTCATTACAAATCCATTATTCTATGGCATGTAATAAAAGTTTTTATTTTGTGTAAATCTTCTAATAAAAAGTTTTATATATATATATATATATATATATATATATATACACTCGAGTATAAGCCAAGTTTTTCAGCCCAAAAATGCGGGCAAGATATATCACTTAAGCATGTTTCCTCACCCCTCTAACACTAGCTGAGCTAGCCATATCTGTTAGAAGATGATCTGTGAGACCACGATGGCAGCAGCAGCATCCCCTCCTCTCCCCTGTTACAGCACTTAAGTCCCTCACTCCCTCCTTGCCTCGGGAGTAGTAAGGACTTCAGTGTAGTGAGAGGGGGGAGTCTAGATTCTGCTGCAGTGAGACCTTTGAATAATCACTAGCTATGTATATGTATGTGTGAGAAGCGTATGATGTAAAAGCTGCTGTTATGTGAAAGATCCTGTGACTTGCAGGTAACTGCTACACATTTGACAGCCTTCAGCAGGACTTCAGTTTCCTCACTCCCCCTGTATATCCTGTTAAAGCCTATCACATGTCTAGCAGTTTCCAGCAAGTCACAGGATCTTTCACATAACAGCATCTTTTACATCAGACAGTTCTCACATATACATATACATATCTACTGATGCAGCAGCATCTATACCCCCCTCTATTCTCCCCTCTCACTACACTGAAGTCCTTCCCAGGCTGGGAGGGAGTGAGGGACTTCAGTGAAATAGATGCCCTGTCTTTTTTTAGAGTATAATTGTGGACAAATCAGTTATACCATTCATTTCTAATTCTGAACATAATTAGATGTGGTTTAGTAGCATGTTAAATATATTTCAGTACAGTATGGAACACTAATTTAACACTGTATTTCCAGAGTGATGACAAAAACTTCAGACGTGGTCCTTCCTGGAGGAGACAATTTCCACCAAGGGAGGTCCATGGAATCAGCATGATGCCAGGCTCTTCAGAAACACTGCCAGCAGGATTCCGATTAACAACAACATCCGGGCACTCACGGAAAATGACTACAGATAGTATGGCTTTTTTTTCTGTGTTTATCTAGGGGCTGAACTAGAGTTTGAGAATATGGGATAAACCAGTGCCAGTTAAGTGTAGACCTGAGCATAAAGAAGGCAAATTTAGGCTGTAAAAAGAAAATTACAAAGAGGTGAAGCTTGTTACAATGTGAGGGGTGCAAATGAATTTTAATTTGAAATTAAAGAACACACTTAGCTTTTGCACAAACAACTCACTGTATGTTTAGGACAGTCTTCTATTGAGAAGGATTTAGGGGTGCTTGTAGACAATAGACTTAGCAATAGGTCACAATGTCAATCAGCAGCAGCAAGGGCCAATAAGATATTAACATGTATAAAAAGGGGCATAGATGGAAGGGACGACTGTGTCATTTTACCACTCTATAAATCATTGGTGAGGCCTCATCTGGAATACAGGGTACAGTTCTGGGCACCACTCCATAAAAAGGTCATTACAGAACTGGAACGGGTTCAGAGAAGGGCAAAAAAAAACGATAAGGGGTATAGAGTCACTCTTTAGAAAAGAGGCGCCTAATAGGAAATGTGATTACCATCTATATATACATTGGAATTTACTGCCAGGAAAGGTGATGAAAGCAAATTCAAAGATATATAGAAAGGTTTAGACACATTTTTAGGTGAAAAGGGTTTCCAGGGTTACAAATATTACAGAGGGAGCATTCTCATATTGAAACAGATTGGCTGTTACTTGATCAGGATCACCTTCACTTATAAGATCAAGATTACAGGTGAGCCAAAAAAGTTGAACTTTATGGACTGGTGCCCGCCCCCTTCCCTGTAGTTCAATATTTGGTTTTCCACAGGTCTATGCTTGCATCTGTTCTGCTCTAACTCCAAAACTGTGGATCAGCCCCTTACATGCTTACAGGATAGTGTATAAAAAAATGAGATGTATTTTCCTAATATTTTTAGGTATATAAAACAGCACATTAATACTTATTTTTAATAAAGTTCACATAAAGCTGCACTATAATGAAATTGTCAGCCTCAATTAAATGTTTTCGTCTGTGTGTCTGTTTCTCTGTTAGGGTAGCAGAATATCAACTTTACATCTAATAAAAGCAAGATAAACCTATAGTTCCAAGTGATGTTCTGTTTTTGTTTTGCACATAGTGCAAATTAGAATCTACCCCTTAGTTACATGAAATAGCACAGTGATGTGATATTATAAAATGAATGGATTATATAACTGCGAATTCTGTGTACAGTAAATGTTCATGTGACCATTTTTATATTTCTTTCCAATCAAGCTCTTTATGCTTATAAAGAATGGCCTGTGGGGCATTTGGTTATGTATATAGATTGTAAATCATTGGCACATTTGCAATGGATGAAATTTGGCTTAATGTGATCACAATACATTCAATGCCTGTGTAGTCCAGACCTTTTCTCTAGAAAGATAACAGCGGAACTAGGTCAAGGGCCACTGTCAACATGACCTTTTCATTGTGAACATGCAACTGTATATGGTCTTATACTTGCTGGCTTTTTAAAATAGTTATTTATATTTAAATATTATAAACGTATTATTACTGCCATTCATAGGTGATGTCATATGCCCAAATATCACCTGCATATACTGTTACTGTAATAGGGCTCTATAAGAGGAGGCTTGATAAAATAAGGCAGCAACTGATATAGTAATTTTGGGCCAGCACATTGCCTTATAATGGCATCAATACTTTTGCCCAAGTAAAATAATTAGAAAGCTGTGCAAGCGATAGTGCTGAAGATTACATGTATTCATTATGTATATATATATATATATATATATATATATATATATGCAGCAATAAA
>JABWIB010000099.1:5455-20182 GCA_016617825.1 Platyplectrum ornatum | reverse complement strand
ATAACAGTGTAACAGTAACGCTGGTCAGTATCTGTGTGCAACATGCAACAATAAAGTATTCTCCCTGCATGCAAACACTAACATTCATTTTACCCTCCCCCCTGCAGTTCATCATGGTTTTACCCACTTTTAAGTTCAACAGTACATAAGTCCGGATCTGGTCCAGTGTGATTGTTGTAGAATATAAATTAGCATTATGACAAGCTGTAGTGACATCATATAATCTGAGTAAAGATTAACATTCACAACCATGGCTCCATGCTAAAGTTTGCAGGATAAGCATAATGTTTTCAGTGTGAAATAGGACCCAAAGCAGGTGTATACAAAAACAATAAAAATAAAAGTGACAGTTGGATATACAGTAAAAGTATGTGAAATATGTCAGATATGAGGAAATGCAATATTCTTTTTTATTGTAGCGTTGTTCCTCATGCTGAGTTGAGGGTAGTTTAATTATATTTTATGGCTAAAAACAGGCGAATGCACACAAATAAAAATGTTTTCAGTGAGCAGATAATCTGAGCAAATTGAAATATTACAATTCGATCTAGATTGTGTACTTTACAACTTATTATGACAAAATTTGCCCTTTTTGTTGACATCCTCTAGTATGTAATAGGAAAGTGAGAACTAGAATCTCATTGGTTGCTATGAGTATTATCTGCACATTTCCTTTTCACGTAGTTTAGTAAATCAAGCAGCAAAGAGCAGGCCGGGCCAACCTGTGGCTCTCCAGATCTTGACAAACTACAAGTCCCATCATGCTTTGGCCGCTATGTTTCTGCAGTTAAAGCATGCAGATTGACACATCTGGAGAGCCACGGGTTGGCCATGCCGGTCTTTGTGTGTGTGTCCGTGGCCAGGCAATTTTCTGTCTAGTGTAGGCATCAAAATATCTAGATATACACCTACACTATATGCACTGGAACTTGAACTGCAAACATGCTTCAACAGCATTAGTAGCAATTGGCCACTTTCAAATTTATACTCTCATGGGAAAAACCATTTTGAATTGAGGGAGGTAATATTGTGTGGGTTTTTTTTTTCTTTTAGGCATGTGCTGTGCTAAGTCATCCCACTTAACATGTAGCACTAAATCTGGTCACACACCAGATTGATTATCACTTTTACATTATGATGAGTGGAAGCGATAATGGGACAATCTTCACAAGAGAAAGGTCTCGATGTCAGCACATGGCTGATGGTCGGTGTTTGGGCTTCATGCTGTGCTATGTCTTCTCTTCCTCTGTGATAAGAGGACTGTCCAGACAGTCATTTAACACAGAGGGAGTGAGGACACAGAGCTGAAAAATGCTAGAGTAATCGTACCTAGGATCAAATCAGATCAAATAGGAATCCTGTACGATGAACTAATCAGAGAGTAGCACTTAGCTGTGATTTAGCCCATAATCGCTATAGTATGCAGCCAGTGTATGGTGGATAATTGTATAAGTGGGTCTCTGTCGGATCTTTATAGAGCTCAGAGGAAAATAAAATGGTTACAATTACTGTAAACAGAATGAATCTTATGCATATTGTACATGACAGTGTAATTCTGACCAAACACCTGTGAGATCATTGTGGAGATTTAGGCTTATGCGATGTACAGGAAATCTGCAAATTACCTGAAACTTGCCTATGGGAGTATGCATCGAATCATTGCACCCCTATTGCACAGGTGTATGACCAGCATAAACTAATGTCTAAATGCTGTATTGCTTGCATTCATTTTTACTGTATATGTTGTTATTGAAAAAAAAATATTAAATGGCCTCTTGCATTCCTACACTTGTCATAAAAACACACACACGGTCATCATGGTATACACAGTTATGAACTGTTAAACCTATAACAAATACATAGTCATTCAGATTTCAATATCTCAAAATTTTAAGTTTTTTTGTGGAGAGTTAATTCAAGATGGATCACTCTTCTCACTTAAAGTTTCACCCTATATCATTAGATTAGAGTGCACTCAATACTTTTTTGAATAAAACCTGATGACTAACGCTCTCCTTTCATCATTGTAGGTGGCCTCTTTTAAACTATCTACCTGAAGTGCACTACCTAGGCTTACTGCAGCAAGAGAGCAGCAGGATGACGGAGGATAGCGGAATGAGCACTGACTTCTAAAACTAAAATGTGAAGATATTTTTTATGTACTTACTGCATTATTATATGCTTAGTTAAGAGAGAGAACACACTAATATAAGAAGGATTCCATGATCCTTAGAGGTTTAAATGTGCACAACTTAATGGGATGGAACAAGTTGTTTTTATGTTCAGTTACATCAGTTTTTCTTGTAATATATTAGAAATATTTAAGTATTTAATGTGTATTTATTTTCCAAAGTGTAAGTCTTTTATTTTATTAAGTGTAAATGGTTATAAATATGTTTTTTTTAATAAAAGTTGAAGACGTCTATGTGGGAAGAACTGACAAAATAGCATTGCTAATATTTGTACCTTTCCATTTCACTGTTTTTACAGTTTTTGGATTGTAACCATTAGTAAGTTTAGCAGTTAGATGCCTCAATATGTTTCTCCTTGGAACCTCTAAAGATACAGCTGTATACCTGCCTCTGGTACTGTCTGGTGTAATCTAGATGTGAAGCCTGAGTGAACTTTCCAAGGCGCACCATAGGTCAAACACTTAGAAAAGCACTGTGATGGTTCTCTGAGTAACAAACTGTTTACATGAGTCAATAGCAATCGGAAAACAAAACAGTCCTTGTAAAACAAAGTCATGAAACAATGTAACCTGCGGACCAAGAAATTACTTTGCTTTACCAAGAACGATTTTTACTTTCTCTCACAGGTTTAAATGCAAGCTAAAACATCCAAGGTTCCCATGTACAAATCTAACAGATTCCTTTTGTTCCAGCTAATGGGGGCTTTTAGGAAACCTATTTATTGTTATGCTCTTAGCCAAGACGGCCTTGTGAAGTTCAGAGGAAATAACTGAAAGACAGTGTGAGATATGCTTACATGTTATATCTAAGTTCTAGATATAATGCATATGCATAACAGAAATCTTATTACCTGCTGTGGCTTTCTTTGTTGTTACTAATCGTTGCTGCTTGTTTAATAGTTTCTATGGACATTTCTAAGTAGGATTTCAGATTATTTAAACTATTTGCCAACTTCTGCTGCCTCACGTTTGCTACTAACTGTCTTTTAGTTATTCCGTTAACTGCACGTTCATAAACATTTACTTTGTCAGATCTCATTTTTAACCAATGAAAGTTGGAAGTTTATGGTGACAAAATGTTTTTCCTTCCATTGTCAATAAAAAAGGAAAAAAAACAAATGTAAAAGCTCTTTATCTGGTTTCTATATAGTACACATGAAGAAAGTGGGTTATCTCAAATGGCCACAAGAGAGCACTCTAGGATTACATGATTACAATGAGATGAAGCTGTAGTGTTTAAGCTTTACTATTCTTTCTAAATGATTTCTTAGGGGTTTTTTTTATCTGTTTCGGACACTATAATATATTCAGATTCAGCTGTAATTTTTGCACCGTAGCTCAAGATTTATACAGAATTTAATGATGATGATGATGATTTTTCATGCTTTCACAATATGGGCTACATTCAATTCAGTGCGATGTGCGCTGTGGAATAAACATTGTGCAAAATTACGGTCCACTTTGATGAGAACATGCACAATTTACACTTTTTCCCATCTTCGTGGAGAATTGAATCGGGTCTTATGTCTTTTCTTTCCCAATCAAAAGCTTTTAATCTTAAAGATATTGAGGCAGACTCCAGTTTTGGAGTAAGGGAAGACCTGGGCAAAACCATGTTGTAAAGTGAGGGAAGGCTCATTTAAAATACGGAAAGATGTTATAATTCATCAAATGTTGTCTGAAATATAATTAGATGTTGACTGATGAGAGCAGTTAATACATCCAACTTATAATATTGCTAAGGGATGCACATTGTTTTTCCATCAACATACGAACCAACATTTTTACATTTTTTTTTAGAAATAAAAATACCCAACATAGTATGGTTTACAATTTTTCTATTTTTTTTTATTTTTGTTCCAATGACCCTTAAAACCGAGGTAGACTTAAAAGGAATTTTAGTTACTACAAATTTGAAATTTGTCTAGTTTAACTAGTAAAAAGATGATTCTAGAGCACCACAAGGCACAGTGGCAGTGACAGAACCGTACCAGCCCCCAAAAGAGAAGGACCACTTAAAAACCTACTGTTCATTAAAAAAAAAAAAAGATTAAAAATGAGAATTGCACCATTTTCCAGTGCACATTGGGCGTTTTTTCAGTCTCATAATTTTGCCTTTGTAGCTTCTTCTATGGCTTTAAAAACACTGGGATCCTCAATGGTTGAGCCAACCTAAAAGAAAATACAATATTATATAAATATTCTATTTTACAAGTAAAAAACCGTAACCATTGGTAGATTGCTAATAAACGTTGCAACAATAGTGTGTAGTAAATCAAACTAGACTATGCCGTAAGCAAGAAACAACAATGACAAAACAAAAAGTACTATTCTGCATTTTTTAAAGACCGATTTTGTAATTTTACTTTACTTGACAATATTCAGGTAATGAACCTGCTTTTCTGTTGGTTAAATGTCACATATTACCTGGTACGGTTTTCCATTTACAAGAGAGGCGAGAGTGGAGCGAGGTATCTTTCCAGAGCGTGTCTTGGGCAGCTGCTTTACGATGATCACTTTCCGGAACGCTGCAACTGGCCCAATATGTTCCCGGACTAGTGACACAATTTCCTCTGTTAGTTTCTTTTCACATGTGTCCACACCTGAAATGAATCACAAATGGATATTTAATGTCATACACAAAGTGTCATTTAACAAAGTGTAAGGTTCAGATCTGCATCTGCAGACACTGCTTCTATTCATGAATGGGTAGTGGTGCATTTATATTGTACAAGTTCAAAGTTTGTGCCTAACGTACTTGAAGTGTGTCATTGTTCTGTGTGTGTGCATATATCTATCTATACTTCCAGAAAAAAATGATTGTAATCTTGATTTACACAGTTAAATAATACAATAAGTACAATATATTAAATATGAAAAGGAGTGCATACCATTTTTTAGAACACACAGTGCTAAGGGCACATGTCCTTTCAATTTGTCCTCCAAGCCAACTACAGCACAATCTGCCACAGACTTGTGTAGTAATACAGACTATAATAAGAGACAAGAAAAACATGTTGTTGGATGATGAATTTGTCATCATGTCGATTTCTCTGAGGAGTTTCCAATGTGTAATGAAATAAATCTTACAATTCATTAACAAAATCTCCAAATAATACAAGAATGTGTAACAAAATTGTTTGCAATGGTATACAACCACAAAACGTACAGAATGACATTAAAGGATAAAAGAATATAGACAATAAACCAAGAGAACATTCACAAAAAAACTTGCATAAAGGGAAAAAACAGGAACAGTACATAACATTGAAGTTAGGCCACAATTTCTAATGTTAAATGAAAATGCTTATTTGGAATATTACCATTCTTAATCAATCACAAAACTCATTAAATAAAAATAACTATATTATACAAAAAATATTCTCTTTACAAAAAAGAGAATTACCTATCAGATCGTATTAATCTCAATCAATGCTCTCATCTTACTTGTTTAGTCAGCAATATTAACAATTTATGAACATAATGCAATATCCATTCTCCCATACTAACCTCTTCTATTGCTCCTGCAGAAAGCCTATGTCCTGCAACATTAATGACATCATCAACCCGAGACAGGACATACACATAGCCATCTTTATCCATGTAGCCTGCATCCATTGTATCGTAGTATCCCTAGATAAAACAATTAATACAGCACAAGTGTTTAATCTTCCTTCATGTGGACATATGTTACTATGTATCCTCAATGACTTATATGACTTACAGGATACTTTTTGAAATAGATCTTTTTAAACGTCTCTTCATTTTCCCAGAGAGTAGAAAAGGCCCCAGGTGGCAAAGGAAGCCTGAAATAGAAATAAATTAATGGTTCCATCTGCAATGAAGTCAAAAACTATCAAATACAAAAGTGGCTCAGAGGTTAATTAGGTGCCTCAATGTTCTCTTACCCAGTCCATAATAAGTCCTAATACATAATGTTTACTTGATCTAGAATTACTTTGCACAAAGTTTAACAAATGACTCCAGGTGGAGTAAGAAAGTGTGAGGATCTTACACAGACACTACTTGCCCATATGATATTATGTGAATTATTGCCACTGAAAACTGTTATAAGAATTTACTTCAATTAGTATTTGACAACAGCCACACTCTTAGCTGTGGTTACCTTGTCTGCCCTAACCTTTAGACGGCACAATGAATAAACTGAAATAAAACCACAATCCAAGCTGTAAATGATACATGTATGGAATAATATTAGATAATAATTCTCAAGAAAACAGGTGAAGGAGAGGTTTGAATAGTACTTTATTTATTTATTTTGTTTTTTTGGGGCGAGAGTAGCAAGACAAACAGTAGCCAAAAACAAAAGAAAACAACAACAACCTAATTGGTGGCTTTGGAATATAACAATTTAAAATATGAGAGGGGGGTGTTGCATTTCTCATTAGAACTTAGGGGGCTGATCCAGAGTTTGGGGGTAAGGGCAAAACAGGTACAAGGATAAACCTGGGCAAAACTAAACATGCAGGGAAGGCAAGTGTAAACTGTGAAAACAGAATTAGAGTTGAGTGGTGAAATTTCCTAGCTCAACTCTTTATGTGCAAATTATACATAATGCTATGCATTTTTGGAGATCTTTGTGCAAGAGCAAAGTGTTTTCTCTGCATGCAATATAATTAAAATTCATTTGCACCCCTCACTTTACTCTATACTTTACACCTAAAAAAAGAAGGTGCAAGAGCAACTCAGCCGCTTTGTGTCTATGGGCAGCTTGAATTCTAGATGTGACAGTAGTGAGAGGAATAATGACCTTGTAACCTGTCAGAGTAAAGGTGTTTGGGAAATACAAATTTAATGTGTTATCATTACAATCAAAATGAATTTTAACAAGCCCATAACACATATTAGAAGGTAAATGTAATCTGGCTGACATCTAAAAAGCAAAACACTTACTTGACTACAATATTACCCAGAGTATTTGGCTTGACCTCTTGCATGTCATTATCCAATATTTTAACTGTAAAATAGAAATTATTGTAGAATAAGTTTAGAGATATTAAAATCCATCAGAAAACCATATTTGATTGTAATTACATGTACTGTACAGTGGATGTAAAAAGCATGTAGAAAACACAAATCAGAGCTGGTAATAGTATATGAATAGAATATATAAATGTTTTTGAGATGAGTGGATAAAAGTTTAAATTTTTTTGGGAAATTATTCAATATATTTTTCCATTGTAGTGTACTCCAAAGGGAGAGTATTCTATTCTATGGGGGTTTCTTTGCCATCTACAGATCTTTAGTTGCCCTTCTTCTAAAAATAGCTTGAAGAGCCAGTACAAGATGGCCCTGCAGATTATTGTACAAGGGTGTGTGTTTTACTCACATAACTAAACGTTCAAAATGTACATGTATATCACCTAATATGGAAACTATATATGCATTACATACAACTATACCACAAGTGGACACTCAAATAATATAGATTACATTATATAGCTAAATATATTTAGTTCATCCCCTCACTATACACTCAATAAACGGGATCCAGACTATTGATTTTTCGAGTGTAAAGTTACAAATAGGCAAAACCATATTGAATTGCAGGGGAGGTAAATTTCATTAGTTGCAAACAGTATTAGAGATGAAAGATGATGTTTCCAGCCCAGCAAGTCATATCTGGACAGAGTTCAGCTATTTGAAGGCCTCTTACGGACCAATTCTAACTCAAAGAACCCGACACCTTAACATCTTCTACCACCTGGGAGCAAAGCGGTAAGGGTTAAAGGGCAGACCCCAGAGATTTTATTTCTCCACTACTACAGAATGGGGAAATAAAAAAAAAAAACCCCTTGGAGTTTGATAGATTTTCAGGATTTATTTTGGTCAACCCTTCAGAAACAACGCTTTTCAAGCCTCTAATCTGCCTACTTCAAGATAACAGTCTCAAACATCATTGGGTATTCACCACGAGTCTTCAAGCGACCAAATATGTATAAAAGCAAACTGAATATATCCGCCTTTGCCATCACACACTTCATTCCATTCAGCTCTGATATTTGTCAACCTAGCTATTTAACAAAGGACCATAAAAAAGGAAAACTGGAGAAGGTTCTAGACCACATCTTATCAATAAATGACACGCAATAAATATGAAAATGTGAGCTTGAATCTGATTTGTTGCTATGGGCAACATCCCCACTTTTCAAACTCCCTGCTTTGTAAATTTAGGTCCAAGACAGTAGAAAAAAAAAGTATGCACACATTGATCAAACCTCAGTCAGCTCTTCAGGCGATGCTGCACCATAACTATAGGATTGACATAGCTGAAGTTACTCTAGTATTGTCAATCTATTGAATATCTAAGTGGTGACCACTTGGGAAGAACTCAGATCTTATCTTGTTCCACATAGAAAACATTTCTATCTGTAAAACTTGAGCGTGGACCTGGGCACACTGAATGCAGTTTTAGCCCAGAAGAACTAGGTTTTCCCTAAATCTCCAGAATGAGATGACAATACTTTGCCTGCTGGTAGTGAGATGCAGAGTCAACTCATGACTGCCAATACAATGGAAACTACCCAGGTAAGCTCTGCCTTGTGATTCATGGGGTGGAAAAGAGAAATTCTATAGTTTGAATGGTGTAAGCAGACAATCCTAAAATTGGAATTGTGACTGTCCTTATTCCCATTTTACCAGTTACCACAAATACCATGCTATAGAAAGAAGCAAAAGGATACACTGTTCTGAAAAAAGTATACCTTCTGCCTAGATTACAACTAGATGCCCCCAAGCAATAAAATTTATAGATTACTTATAAAATAGATAATAATAGGACACAGCAAGGAAAGTAAACAGGTAAAGAATTAGGAAGGACATGACTGTGTTCAGGTATCGACAGGACGAGCATGGTATAAGTACAACAACCAGTCCAGACAGGTTATAGATACGGGTAATAGCAAGCCAGTGTTTAGAAACCGGATAGAGACAAGGAGAGATACAGCCAGGTTCCAATAATAGGTAAGAGGCACAGCAAAATAATAATTACAGTGTAATACAGGCGATACCATCCTGAGCAAGGGATAGAAAGACAAGTAAATCGGTGCTGGAGTGGTAGATAAGCCTGCCATCACTGGTTTTGCGGATAAGTGAACTGAGTTTACATTTCTGCTATCTCCAAATAAACATTATTCCTACATACTAACTAACTTCCATGCTAGCACTTTTTACTAGTTTCCTTCTGTCCGTACCTTTAACTCTGTGTAATCTATTTACATCTGCATGTGAAAGAATTTCTAGATAATACAGTGCTACTCAAATTAACAAAATGTCACTCCCCAAGGTCATTCATTGTAGCTGCGACATTGAATTATCATAGCTATATAAATCAGCATGTATTCCACCTAAGCTTCCAGTGAGAGGAACAACTCAAAGCATACCATTATAACTAAAGATACCAGTCATAAGCTCTTACAATATAAATCTATTTTAAGAGTGGTTACAAACCGTTGACCTATTGCTCCCTATATTAAAACATTTTTGCTATAATACAGCAGAAGTTGTAGCTTAATATACATAGGAAGAGCCCATAGATTAACAAAAGGATGACACGTCTTTCAGTACCTCTGTCATTTCCAGTTATACCTGGACTGAATATGCCAGAAAGGAATCAACCTTGTATAATGTAAAGGCATATGAATTACATTTTAGGAAATTTGACATAACAGTTCATTTTCTTGCTCAAAATGTGTGAGTCACAGCTTTGAGATCATCTCTGAAAAGAATAGTCGTTGTGCATATCAAATGACTTCAAAGATGTGAACAGCACCTTCTATGTGTTCAACACCGTCTAAAGCTTCTCTATAAAACTAAAAGAGACAGAAATGGTTACAGATAAAAGACTCTAAGATGTCATACTGCTTTTCTGTTATACTCAAGGTATGACTGGAATTTCCAGATCCCTAAACCATTTTATGTAACAAAACTTGGAATGTATAAAATGCTAAATCATGTTAAAAATAGATAAATAAAAACTTGTGTTTTTTATAGTTAGACAATAACAGCAATACAATTTACCTTGTATTTGCGAACCTACATGTAGGATCTTTAGACACCAATAACTTACTCAAGAGTGGGTAAAACCATGTTGAATTGCAGGGGGAGGTAAAATGAATGTCAGTGTGTGCATGCAGGGAGAATACTTTACTTTTGCATGTTGCACACAGATACTGGCCAGTGTTACTGTTACACTGTTATTAGACTTGGACTAGGAAACATCATCTCTCAACTCTAATATGGTTTGCAACGAATGAAATTGAAAGGGTGAGCTTTCACAGACCAGGGCCTAAATTTACTAAACTGTGGGATTGGAGAAATGGGGCTGTTGCCCATAGCAACCAAACAGAGTGAAGTTCTCAGTTTCATTTTACAAACTAGAAAATGTGGTTGTTATGGGCAACATCCCCACTTTTCTAATTGTGACCTTTATATAAAGCAGCTCCTTGGCCCAAATTTCTAATCAATCCTAGTTTCAATTCTAACAATGGAGCAGCATTGTAAGACCACAGTCAAAAGTTTTATGGGCTCAGGCATTCCAAGTTTTTAAGTTCCCAATTGTCAAGCATGATTTCATGTACCAAAATAGAGCAAGACTGCATGTTTCATAGGGGTTGATTCAATGTCGCTTCGCGTGATGCTTTCCCCCTAAGCAGGGCCGGAGCGCCCATTAGGCGACGTCAGGCTGTCACCTAGGGCGGCCGGCCGGGGTAGGGGCGGCAGCGAGGCGGGGGGGACGGGGTAAAATAAATTATATAAAAAAAAAAGTTTATTCAATACCGGGAGGGCGGCCGGCCCTGCCCCTAAGGGAGGAAAACCCATGATTTTTAGCGTATAAAAATATGCGAGACTTCCCTACCGTAATAGACACTAAAACGCGGATTGAATTGGCCCCATAGTGTTTTAGAGACCTTACACACCATTGTATCCTGGAACAGGTTTTCCTGCTTGTCCCGGAGGAGGTGTCAAAGAATTTCCAAGCCCAATACATGTGGATGTAATAGGAGATCCAGTTTCTAAGAAGAGAAAAAATAAATAAATAAAATTTGCATTAACAACCTGCAGTGACTTCACATACAGATAATTTAATGTCTTACACTTAGACAAGACATGAAAATGGTGGGACTAGAAATAAGTATATACTGCCTATAACCAATACACAACTATATACAGTACAATAAGAAAAAGACACGCGCTATTCAGCCATTGCAGCCAGAAGACGACTATGGATCACTATAGGGATTCCGAGATGAAACAGCCGACTACACAACATAAAGACAGGATAATGTCCTCCAGTGAAAACATTCTGCAAAACAGATACCACAGCATAAAGCGATTTGTATCACTGCAGGGGGAATAAAAAATATATATCCTCCCAATATTTCCTCCCAAGAAAGTTGAAAACTATAGGAAATAGTCTCCATTACAAACGAAAAAGAATCTGAGACTGAAATTTAAGCAGAAAAAGTAATAAAAAGGATAACTCTGGACTGCAATAGAAAAATATTTTGGCTTATTTCATATTATTTTGATTATTATTCATTTAGTATTTGTAAATTACCCTAACAATGCCAAAATAGTGAAATAAACTGCACCTGTTAATAAATTCACAACCCTTTTTGTGAATTAATGTTCAAGAAGAAAAAACACATTATTGTGAACTCAATAACCTAAACTTCTACTACTTAAACCAGTGCTCAAAGTGTGGTGGCATACACCAGTAATTCTCTACTAAGCACCACCCTCTAGCGTCATGCCCATTTCTAGCCTTGACTTAACCACTTAAAGCCAATCAGGATAGACATAAAATAGTTATTTTGATTGTCTCTCTCAAGCTTTAGGGTTAGATTTACTAAACAGCAGAAATTGAAAAGGTGGAGATGTTACCCATGTAATAAGAAATAGAGTCTGACTGATTGGGCAACATGTCTACTTTTCCATTCCCGCAGTTTAGTAAATGTTGATTTTAGAGATTTATAGGTTAGAAATACTATTAAGAGTACAAAAACGGCTAGAAACTGGTTATACACTAGAGTAATTATTAATCCAGACATCCAGTTCGCTAGATTGGACCAGTATTTACTGTAGGGCATAGTGTGAATGGATTTAAAAAATGGTTCTAAAGGGCATTTGGTTCAATAATTGATAATCTGATTCATAATTGTAGTTTGATATCTAACCCAAGCTAGAGATATATTGTGATGCATTAAACAGGTATGGAGTTGCCACAAACAACCCACACACTTAATATAATTTACAATCTTCCTAACAGGAAATGTATTTATCCTATGTATTGTATATTTCCTGCGGTGAAAAAAATCTTTCTAGTGTGTGGCCAGCTTAAGGACCTTCCAGATCAACTTTAATACTAAATATCCTACAAGCTTCAGTGGTGTCATTGACGAGAATAACAGGAACATAATTACCAGTCTGCCACCAGTGATCCAGCACCGGAACCTTAAAAGTTTTTTTTGACCATTCTAATGTTTCCACATCGCAACGTTCTCCAGCAAGAAATAGTGTACGGAATCTAAGAATTAAAAAGAAAAATATTACTTAAAACTGTGAGTCACAGATGTACAGCATATCTGACAACCTAGGGTTAACAGCTCCACAGACATGGGAAAACGACAAGAAAGGAAACTGATATAGTTGGAATTTTCTTTATCTGATTCTGGGAAGGGATTTTTCTGCACCAACTGACAATATGTATGCATGTATTAAATATTGACTATAAAAGGTGTTTCAGCTTCAATTGTCTAATTGAAGAAACAATCCACATACAGAAAAAAGATTGGGTTGCCCCTTCACCATTAAAACCAGAACACAAGTACTATTGTGCACAAGTCAGATTCCTTTACAATAACAGAGACATGACAGGAAACAATGTCGCTAATCAAGGGTTTGTGTGTTTTTAAAGTCTGTGTCCACCAATCCCTTCATACGACTGCTCTGTGACTGTGGCACATCAGTGATGCACGATGAATCATTGTACAGTTTTTGGCAGAGCACTTGAGCAATCCTGCTGTGAGGAAGCTTATAGCGCTCTTGTGTCTCAGCTCATTAGTGATAAAAAGCCTCTCTCTGTGTAATTAGACAAACCTACAAATATGATGCCTTATTTAGGATATCATTCCTTCAGCATGACTTGGCATGGACATTTGCCCTTTAGGAACATGTTAAGTCTAAAAATATTAAGCCATCCAAAAGTTATATTAACATATCTATACAACCGTTTACTATAAATAGTTTTCCTGGAATTTAAAATAAGATAAAATGATATACACATATAAATGTACCCTGAGGGAGTTTCTATTTTGAATTCAGAACTGGGACACATTGCAATTAATTCTGAGCAAAACTGTAAAAAGATCACTGCTACCATTGCACCATATTTTTTTTTCTAACACTAACACGTAAGGCCTGAATTACCTCTGACACTGCAGTAGAAATGTACTATTGAACATATGAGCGAATGGGAAAAACCATGTTGAATTACAGGGGTGGTCAAATGAATGTTAGTAACGCTACAAAGTATTCTCTCTGCATGCAAACACTGTTTCACTGTTTTTAGACTTGGGCTAGGAAACATCATCTCTCAACTCTAATACTATCCTGCAATGTAACATGCTTTGGCCTACTTGTTCTTAAGGTTAATAGCAAGTTATTATGGATTTAGTCCTATGAGTGCAGAAGCAGCGGAACATCCTAACTTCATCCTGACTTCCACAACAGAATGTAAAGGCTGAATTCATTTCTTACTCTACAATTAACATGTTTCTGTATGTTCAGATATACATTTGTGAATCAAACAAAAGTCCCTTTTTATAACTAATAAATAAGACACACTGCCTGGGAACAAATAATTATGTGGGTATGTTATACGTGAATTCATATTCCATACATAGAAAGGAAATGTGAACACTTACTTTTTTAAATTGTACTTTTTTCCTAAATCAGCCACAGGATCTTGTTGGCGTATAGCTCTAATTGCCGTTGGTGCCGTAAACATGGCTGCTACATTGTGCTCTGATAACACACGGAAATATGCAGATGCATCTGGTGTTCCAACGGGTTTACCCTGGAGAAAATTAATTTTAAGAGACCAAATACTGTTGTAAAAGTTTACCATTACTTACTTTGCTTTAACTCACACCTAAAGGGTTAAACTTACAAAATACTTGGAGGGCTGCAGTATTTTTTAAATGTGGTGATTTTAGGAGGGCGTCTAACACGCAGCCCCCTCAAAGTCCCGTCCATAGTGAACCAGACCCTCCAACATGACCCATTCCACCAGGTACAAAATACTCTGTTCTGGAACTTCCAGCAATCAGTTACTATGGTAACCACCATTGTTACATTACTCGGACATCAGTTAGTTCGTTATAACCAGGTGACAGCTGAAAGCCCAGGAGCGGAGTATTATGTACCTAATGGAATGGGTCATGTTGGAGGGTCTGGTGAACTGGTCCCTAAACTTTTGAAGTTTTGACATTTTCTACAAAATTCTCCAAGGT
>JABWIB010000098.1:175304-186533 GCA_016617825.1 Platyplectrum ornatum | reverse complement strand
AGTCAGTGGAGAGTACCGAGCCGAGGTGATGAGACGCTGAGCGAGACGCTGGGTGAGATGGTGAGTCGCTGGGTGAGATGGTGAGTCGCTGGGTGAGATGGTGAGTATGCTGAGGGAGAAGGTAAGTTGCTGGGGTATGGGTTGCCTCGAGTATAAGCCGAGAGTGGTGGATTTTGTGCCCAGAAATTGGGCCAAAAAACTCGGCTTATACTCGAGTATATACGGTAGTCAGGAAGATAGAATATCAAGTGGTGACGGAATGGTTACAGTGTAACCGTGTTCCTGCTGCTGATATATATATATATACAGACAGCAGGACTAACTATTTAGTGGCGCTGGAAGTGATAATTATTGGAGTACTGTGGAGTACTGTGGAGAGGGGCTTACCTCTGCCCCCGGGAACGCCGCGGTCTCCCGAAGCTTCGGCGAATTCTGCGGGATTCGCCGACAGCCAATGTGAACACGGCGTCCCTAGTCAGGTGACAGCCGCGGGCCAATTACAGGCTGCAGCTGCCAGACAGGAAGTTACTGCGGCGGACCAATCACCCCGCGTGCACCCCAACTTGCATCATACATAGGGGATTTAGGCCTCCTCCCTCAGGTGCCTGATTTGGCCATTTTCCTTATTCTTCTGAACCCCCTCCCCTGAAAGATCTTCCTATCCCAACACACTTCAGGCAAATTTTCCCCCGTTTCGCACCCGGGGGGGCTTAGTGATCTGCGTAGAGACAGGAGCTGGGCGACATACTCGGCAGGTGAGAACGCAGAAACTCCACCCCAGGTGAGTGCGTGAGTCACATAAGGAGGCGGAGCCTCCCCACAGAGGAACAGAGCAGCTACTGATAAGAGGTATACATCTTAGAGTAAGATAAGGTTTAAGAATTGTGTTACTGTGTTTATTACTGTTATTTTCTTAGTTAAGAAGTTGTTTGGGGGTAGTCTCCCAGTATTGTTAGACTTATTTCCTTAGACAGGGGTTTCCCTTAGATAGTGTAAGCTGTGTGTGAACCCTCTTTTCAGGTGGTGGTTCCGGGTACTCTGCGGGGAGTACTTTAGGTACAAGGTGGGCGTTTCCTCTTCACTAAAAGGCCCTCATACGCTGAGTAAAGGTGGGGACGTAGCATCTGTGGCTGCGCTCCCCACGCTCCGTTGGTCCCAGGTCCGTGGCCAGAGTAACCGGACTTCCCTCAATAGGCGTGCCGGGTCACGCACCCGCCGCTATTGGGAAGTCCGAACACCCCTCTTCCGCTGTCCACTGTCTCTTTTCTCTTGTGGGGCTCTACCCACTACGCCAGTGCTCCCCGTGGGGTATCGGGTGCTGCTGCTAGGTAAGGGTGCTGCTGCAGGAGGAAGGAGTTAGGTAGGTGACACTTACCCCCGCCTTACACATCTCACACACTTATTAGTGACATCTATATAGCTGTGTCCCCACTTTATATCCATATAGCCGCGTCCCCACTCTATGTATATACTCAAAGTGGGAAATATATCAGCACACCCCATATACTGAACAATACCTCATTTGAGGGTTTTATATAACCAATTAGCTGGAATAAAGGTGTTAATTTTCACCCCAGTGAAGCTCACCCAGAGGACTGTATATTTGCATGTGATAGAGGGGAACTCTACCTAATCTCTGATATAAAAACATTAGGGGTAATCCTGCCTATTATTTTAAATTCTTTAATTTCCTACTTTTCTTATTTTTAAATACTTCACTTTTTTAATTGTTGATCAATAAAATATGTATTTTACTTGGAATTGTTAATTACTAAGCCGGAGACACTGTCTCTTGGAGTGAGCCAGCAACATAAGCACTCTTTTTCTTTTGTGTATATGAAACTTGTTATTAACTTTATGATTTGTTGATAATAGACTTTCTAGTTAAGAAATATTTCATATTACATTACATTACATCATGCCACAATTGTTATTTGTGTTTCTGTTTTATATACAATTTATTTTGGTGCCGTAAGAGGGTAAATAAAAGATCAAATATGTTATTAAAATAAATTAAATTTGTATTATACTTAGTTTTGGTTCAGATGTCAATCATAAAGAAACCTGTAAAGCTGGCCATACTCGGGAACGACTTCGTTCCCGTGGATAATCGACACCGACAAACGGGGTGATTTTCCTGTGCTGCGGCGTCTCCGTCTTGCACGGTGAGGACGCTGTATGTACGTGACGGCGTCCCGCATATACAGCATCCTCTCAGTGCAGGATAGAGACGCCGCAGCACAGGAGAAGGTGCTGGACACCGCTGTGATGCCCAGCAAAGACATCAGGCGGGTGAGTGTATTTTAATTTAGTTTATTTTTTTTTTACAGGTATTTTTTTTTATTTTAATTTTTTCTAAACAAATGAACATCGGAGATCAATCGTGAAATCTGATTGATCTCCGATGTTGTTTGTTTAGGTTCCCCGGCGTTTAGTCGCCGTTGGGGGTTTTCGGTCGTGTCCATCCAGGGACAGAATTTTATCCAAAGCTCACGATCTTCGTGAGCTTTTGATGAAATTCGGCCCTTTTATGGCCACCTTAACAGTCTGGATCTCTACAGGCTGTATTTTATTCCAAAGTCATAGCACTTCACAGGACAGTTGTATGGATTGAGAATGGGGGTGAGGAAGGCTCCTGGACAATAGGCAACCTGGAATATTATATAGTATATAATGCGTCAATTGTTGACTGGATAGTAAATGCTGCATACCCTTATCTCATATTCTGCTAAACAGGGAAAGGCACAAAGGGCACATAAACTAGTAGTAAATAATAGTTGTAATTCACTGATTGGTTAGTAAGTGCTGCATATCTTTGTATGCAGGGAAAATACAATATACATAGAGAAGTTAGTCCAAAATTATTCCATATATATTTCATATATGGATACAATCATACTGTTTCCCATGACAAATAATGCTAGCCTAAGAGGAGATTGAATCAACAAATTAAATGATTATTATGCAGTAATGATATAATAAGCACATCCATATACCTGCCTTTAAATCTACCCAATCAAGTATAATGGTTTGTATGTTTCAATGTATGTTTTAATGTATATGTTACAAACAACTAATCATTTATAATCTACATTGTAATTGACCAATGACTTTGATGATTCTTTGTTTTATTCCTATCATACCTATCAGTATGTTAAAACTATATAAGGTCCCACTCTTGGCTTGTTGCCATTGAGCGATCAGGATTGATGCCATGAATAGGCTGGTTTGCTGCTGTGACATAAGAATTCTCACTGTGAAATATCAAAACAGTACAACCACTAAACTAAAATAATAATTAAATTATGTAAAATACTAAGTAAGATTCTAGTGAGTATGATAAATACACTTATCATTATGACAGAGGTACAAGAAATCTTCTAATATTCCTGCATGATAATGATGGTCCATTAAACAATCTAAGCTGAATACCCTAACAACAGACTTTATTTAGTACAGTCGAACCTTCACCCTTCCGAGCCCTTATACTACTTTAGGATGGCATTAATGTGTGGTGTCAGATTGTGCTTGGTCATCAATCCCAGTGAACACAGCACCATTGGCTCTTGGTATCTACCCCACCATCATATATCTGGGACACAATGGACCTTATAAATAAACTACATGATCTACAGGTGGGTCAGAGCACTATACTGGCCTCATGTGACATTGACATGGGGCTGGTGTAGAGACCATATAGCTCTACATACAAATGGGAACCTTTACATTGTGCAGTGAATTTTTATTAAAATTACTCTTGACAAAACATAGTTTTGTTTTTCGTGAATAATGCAACATTCAGGTGAGGGGAACTTCCATGGGCACAGTATTTGCCCCCATCTATGCCAATTTGCATTTGAGCTGGTGGGAGCAGGCCATGGTTTTTGCCAAAGCTACATGAGGACTATACTTCACATGTCCTCATGTTGCATACATGTTTATCCTGTGGCAAGGTGACCCATCCCTGTTGGTGGAATTTATGTACAAAATGAATCATAATTCCCTGAATTTGAAGTTACCCCTTGATTGAAGTACACAGAGTATCAATTTTTTTGGATGTTACAATTTCGCAAGACTCGAAAGGTAATATTATTACAAAATTATTCAGAAAGGCCACTGCCACTAACAGTATATTGCATAGTGAGAGTGCCCACCATAAAAGTACTAAAAGAACTACAAGTTCAAAGGTAGGTTACATTAGCCGCGCAAAAGCTTATAGGTAGGATTGCTGCCTCTTCGGTATTGTTGGGTGACCCGCTTTTATGTCACCCTTTTATATATATGGAGAGGTAAAAAGAAAATATCTGGGCGCTTCACTGAACTTTTTCTTATGTTTAGAGTTATGTTCTGTATATACAGTGTGTTAGTATAAAAACTGTATTTAATAACAAAAAATAATAAGCAAATTCTAGCACGTTTAGATCACAAATTCTATTAGTACAGACAATCAGAGTAAAGAGTAGAGATTTACATGAGACGTACACATATATCAATAAAAACTTTTACCTATATTAGACCGTTCATACAAGTTTGGTGAGTCTCAAATTTTTATATATTGTTTTATATTGGGTCTTGGTTTCCTTTCTTTTTCGTTACAAAGGCTTTAAAGATCTGCTGCTCCTCGATAATACTGCTTTTGGTAGATGTCCTCTGAGTTGTTATAGTTGGTGTTTTAGTCTTGTGCAGCAGTGTGGGTTTTCTCCCTTCAGTGTGGGTTTGTGCACTAAACCCTGGCTTAGTAGAGATGTTTGTACCCCTTGTCCTGGATTTTGTATGGTAAAGAGATATCTTTTTTGTCTTCCGACGTGTTTCACCCACTGCATGGGCTTCTTCAGGGCTGGTTTCTGTTCCAGGTACTGTTTCAGCTTGGGGTTAAGTGTCTCATTTAGATTCTCCTGCATGTTATGAAGGTCTTGTGCCTTTACCAACCAAAATAATAATTGATAATAACATTGAACTGCTAAAAAGTAGCATGCCAGAAATACCGCTTGTTAGAATGAGGCAGCAGCAGGTCTATCCCAGGTCTTAGCTGCCTCTCTTTATCTCTCTCTTATGCGGCATTCAGTTACCCAGCAACAGGACACAGCCACCCTCATTTCCGCCCTTCCGCTGTCTGTTTCCCTGCATGCTCCTCCTCCTGTCCAGCCCTCACTCTGTCATTGGCTGTCCTCCCTTTATTAATCCCACAGCTGTGTTCCACACTGCGGGTTATAGCTTCTCTGCTCTCTTGCTGCCTTGTGTCACTCTTGTGCTCCTGCCTTGTGTGCTAGTGTTCCTTGCCTTGAAACTTTGCCCTTGTACCTTGTGCCTTGTCTAAGTTCTCCTTCTTATTCCCTTTCTTTGCTGGTCTCCATTTCCCTGATCATTACCTTCAGCTAACCACTTAACCCCTTCTCTGCTGGTCTCCAATTCCCTGCTCATTAACTTCATCTCTCCTCTTAACTATTTCTCTGCTGGTCTTCATTCTTTGCTCATTTACTTTCAGCTCACCACTTAACCCTTTATCTTCTGGTCTCCATTCTCTGCTCTTTACCTACAGCTCACCACTAAACCCTTTTGCCTCTGGTCTCCATCTCCTTACACGTTTCTCTCTCAGACTTCCCACCAGTTCTCCTGCTCGTGTGGTCCAGCCAGTCATAACATTATAACCCGCCAAAAAAATTTTCTGGATGGATCCGGATCAGCTGAGTCCAGCCAAATTCTGGCCAACCAGATTCAGGCCTTATCTCAAGTAGTCCAAGACTTGTCAACAAGGGTGTCCGCCCAGGAACATGCATCTCCTTCCTTGCCAGTGCCCCCTGTGGCTGCCAATNTACCTGAACCTAAGGTCAATCTCCCTGACTGCTTCCCCGGAGACCGAAGAAACTTTCTTAGGTTCAAACAGAGCTGTAAATTATACTTTAAACTCAGATCCTCATCATCTGGATCTGAACTACAAAGGGTTGGCCTCATCATAACCCTACTACAAGGGGATTCACAGACATGGGCCTTCGGCTTGGACCCCACCAACCCTGCTTTGGCCACCGTGGACTCATTCTTCAATGCCATGGGGCAAATCTACAATGACCCGAACCGTGTAAGATCTGTAGTTTCCCAGCTCCGCTCCCTCCGCTCACAATTTCGCAGATGGGCTGCCGATTCCAATTGGAATGACTCAGTGCTTCAGGACCAGTTCCGTCTACGCCTGTCCGAACAGATTAAAGATGCTCTGCTTCAATACCCCATTCCTTGTTCTCTAGAAGACTTCATGAATCTGTCATTCGTATTGACAGGCGCTTTTGGGAACGGCGCCTAAAAAGGAGGCCGATCGCTGCCACTTCCCTGCCAACATAACACCCTGGTGTCTGAAAAGCCTGAACCCATGCAGATTGGGGCATACCGCCTGTCCCAGCAGGAGAAGGAACGCAGAAGATCACTAGGTCTGTGTCTATATTGCGGTATAAAAGGTCATTTTGTCTCGGCTTGCCCCAATAAGTCGGGAAAAGACAAGGCCTAAACGGTGGTGGAGAGATCCAATTAGGCCTACAATCTAGTCCCTCTAAATACTCTCTCCTGGTTACTGTATCCCTGGTTTATCTTGACCAACAAATACATTGACAGTGGGGCGGTAACTTTCTGGACTATGACCTGGCCAAGACCTTGAACATACCTGCGGTTCTCCTTGCTCATCATAAATAAGTGTGTTCACTAGATGGTAGCCCCTATCCGGAGGCTACATCACGGATTCCTCTGCTCCAGTTCAACTAACGGTTGGATCACTGCACAGGGAACTAATACATTTCTTTCTGATTTCCAGTCCTTCAGTACCCCTGATTCTTGGACATCCCTGGCTCGCTGCCCACAACCCAGTTATTGACTGGACCTCGGGAGAGATTGTCAAGTGGAGCCCCTCCTGTCATAAGTCCTGTTTGCAGGTCACTATCCTCTCTGCCTTGACCCGTCCCTCGGATCTTCCAGTGGCCTACCAGGTATTCTTTGACGTCTTTTGCGAGAAAGAAGCTGACAAGTTACCTCCACATCGTAGCTTTGACTGTGCCATTGATCTAATTCCAGGAGCAAAATTACCTAAAGGAAGGCTGTATACCCTTTCCTTACCGAGTCCAAATATATGGATGAATACATACAACAGAATCTCAAGAAAGGGTTCATCCATCCTTCCAAGTCCCCTGTAGGTGCTGGATTTTTCTTTGTATCAAAGAAGGATGGATCACTGCATCCCTGCATTGAATACCGCGCCCTTAATGAGATTTCAACCAAGAATTCGTATCTGTTGCCATTAATTTCTGATATGTTTGATCAGTTACGTGGAGCTACTGTGTACTCGAAGATTGATCTCCGTGGAGCATACAATCTGATTAGGATCAGAAAAGGGGACGAATGGAAAACCGCACTTAACACTCTTTCAGGGCACTATGAATACCTTGTTATNCCCTTCGGGTTAAGCAATGCCCCAACGGTTTTCCAGGAATTGATTAATGAGGTGCTCCGGGATTACCTTGGCAGATTCATTGTCGTTTACTTGGACNATATTCTCATCTACTCCAAAACCCTGACCGAGCATAGGACCTATGTCAAACTTGTGCTTCGAAAACTTCGGGAGAATCATCTTTATGCCAAGCTGAGTAAATGTGAATTTGAGGTTAAACAGGTGAATTTTCTGGGATACTTTATTACTCCTGAAGGCTTTTCTATGGAACCCAGGAAAGTTCAAGCCATCTTGGATTGGGTCCAGCCGTCCTCCTTGAAGTCCAGTTAATGTTTTCTGGGGTTCGCAAATTTTTATAGAAGATTCATCCAAAGATTTTCCCTCATCATTGCTCCCATCACGGCCCTTACCAAGAAGGGAGCGGATACGGCTAACTGGCCTCCCCAAATGGTGGATGCCTTCCGAAGATTAAAAGAAGCTTTCATCACTGCTCCTGTTCTGCGGCACCAGAATTGTGATCTCCCCTTCATCATTGAGGTCGATGCATCCGACGTTAGGGTTGGAGCCGTTCTTTCACAAATACATCCAGATGACCAACAACTCCACCCCTGTGCCTACCTTTCCCGTAAGTTCTCTCCAGCCGAAGCAAATTATGACATCGGGAACAGAGAATTATTGACCGTCAAATGGGCCTTTGAGGAATTGCGTCACTGGTTGGAGGGAGCGGTTCATCCAATTTCGGTTCTGACAGACCATAAAAATTTAGAATACATTAAGGCGGCAAAGAGATTAAATTCCAGACAGGCTCGCTGGGCACTGTTCTTCACCCGGTTCAACTTTGTGATCTCTTTCAGACCAGCCTCCAAGAACGCCAAAGCTTTCTGAATTCCCAGACTCCGCCACTGGAACCTACGACCATTATTCCGAGCTCCTCCATACAGCTAGGTCTTGCCCAGGACCTCGTCTCNCAACTGAACAAGGTCCAGCATTTATCTCCATCCAAGCCTCCTTCCCATCNTTTATTTGTGCCAGTCTCACTACGCAAAGCAGTTCTATCTGAATTTCATGGAAGTCGGTCTGCAGGTCATCTGAGTTTCTTCAAGACAACTAAACTAATTTCACGACATGTCTGTACGTTCAAAGTTGGTAACTTCGTCTGGCTCTCCACCAAGAATCTCCGACTCCGTCAGACCTCCAAAAAGTTTGGCCCCAAATTCATCGGACCTTTTAGGATTATCCAATTAATCAACCCTGTGACCTTCCGGCTCGCTCTTCCATCTTGCCTCAAAATACCTAATGTATTCCACTGTTCGCTTTTGAAGCCCGTCTTCTTTTCTTCCAAATTTCCAACATCTGTTCAAGGTCCTTCTCCTGTTGTGGTGGATGGTCAGCAGGAATATGCAGTGGACTGTATTTTGGACTCAAAAAATTCCAGGAGACACCTGTACTTTCTTGTGAATTGGAAGGGTTACGGGCCCGAAGAGCGTGCCTGGATTNCAGCCTCCGATGTGCATGCACTGCGCCTGATTAAGGAGTTCTATAAAGAATTCCTGAATAAACCAGGATTTAGGGGTTACATAACCCCCCATCAAGGGGGGGGGGGTACTGTTAGAATGAGGCAGCAGCAGGTCCGTCCCAGGTCTTAGCTGCCTCTCGTTATCTCTCTCTTATGCTGCATTCAGTTACCCAGCAACAGGACAGACCGCCCTTCAGCTGTCTGTTTCCCTGCATGCTCCTCCTCCTGTCCAGCCCTCCTGTCCAGTCATTGGCTGTCCTCCCTTTATTAATCCCGCAGCTGTGTTCTCTGCTCTCTCGCTGCCTAGTCACTCTTGTGCTCCTGCCTTGTGTGCTAGTGTTCCTTGCCTTTAAACTTTGCCCTTGTACCTTGTCTAAGTTCTCCTTCTTATTCCCTTTCTCTGCTGGTCTTTATTTCCCTGCTCATTACCTTCAGCTAACCACTTAACCCTTTCTCTGCTGGTCTCCAATTCCCTGCTCATTACCTTCAGCTCTGCTCTTAACCATTTCTCTGCTGGTCTTCATTCTCTGCTCATTTACTTTCAGCTCACCACTTAACCCTTTCTCTTCAGGTCTCCATTCTCTGCTCTTTACCTACAGCACACCACTAAACCCTTTTGCCTCTGGTCTCCATCTCCTTATAAATTTCTCTCTCTCTCTCTCTTCTTGTGTTCAGTGTATGTTTGTCTCGTGTGTCTTGTGCCCAGTGTTTCCTGTCAGGGCCTTTGGTTACCTAGGGGGTGGATTAGTCTGGGGCCGCGACCTGCCTCTGCCCTGCCGCTACTGGCCCAGCCTCACCACTAGAGGCTCTGGTGAACACCAAGCAGGGGTTAGACTCCGCGCCCAGACTTCCCACCAGTTCTCCTGCTAGAGTTCCAGCCAGTCGTAACACCGCTAGACAGACATTAAACTACACTGTCAGTAAAGCAATTCTTCCGCACTGTTTCTCTGAACTTACTATCCTCCAGTTTATATGAAAAATCAGTGTCTCACACAATCAGGAAATGTACATAATCATTTAAGGTGTTAGTATTGATAAGAAAGATAACACATTATAGTCCTTCTATATCATAACGCAATACCGAGAGAGAGAGGAAGAGAGAGAGAGAGAGAGAGGATAGATGAGCTAAATCCTTCTTTGTATTTCTAATCTTGTTAATTCTTGGGCCTAAATTTACTGCACTAATTACTAATTTACTGCAGAATTGGAAAAGTGGGGCTGTTACCCATAGCAACCAATTAGATTCAAGCTCACATTCTACAGTATGTAAAATTTATGTCAGAGCTTGAAACTGCTGTGGGCAACATCCTGCTCCTTAGCAAATGACTGTAAAAACTTAGGACGTATATAAGAAAGAAGGCTTTCCCTAAGGTTAAATCTCTCTAACAGGGATCCTTGCTTTACATACAGTGTCCCAAAAATCAACCCACAGCATCTGGTTGTATCTAGGCTCCAGACCTACAAACTTCCCATGTCATTACATATTGCAATACATCACAGTGCAATTTTTTTTTCCCCTTCATCAACTGATAAGAAATGACTGGAAATAACTATGTGTCATGGTAGTTTTATTGTTAGAGTAAAAAAAAATTCCATGTTTTAGCTAATTTTATCAATTAAAAAAAAAATACAGACCCAAAACCAAAGCTTTTCATCAACCTTGCGCAAAACCAAAACCAACACCATAACACGAAGTCAAAACCAAAACACAAGGATCATCACTCATCTCTAATTTATAAAAATATATAAAAGTAAAAAAAACTTAAATAAAATGAAATAAAAAGGAAGATTTGAGTATGAGGAATATACAGAAGGAGCATTCTATAAATTCNCCAATATTCTTCATTATTTAAGTATTTTTAGTATGTTTAGTGTTTTTCTTCAATTACTTTAAATGTGCATCAATTATGGTGGAGACCTGCGTTTGGGGCCCTGCCAACATAGTTTGTGCCTGTACACTATACAACTATGCACCCATCTTCATTGTTAGCACATTCAGAAAATAAAATGAAACAGATATGTTTCATTACAAAAATTAATGAACATGTTTTTATGCTTTACAGTTTGTAAGCTTGCGACTCACTTACCTCCAAAAACCGTGGTCATGCAGGCATAAAATTTCCTATCAAACAATAACATGGCTGGCAAAAACAGTTATAGCAATGGGGTATTGTGGGGGTAAATTAAACCCTTAAAAGGTAGCATAAATTGTAGGGCAAGGGCCTAACCCTAAACATAGTGGATTATGGTTCTATTCTTAACCAGGGCTGGGCCCCATAGCAAACCT
>JABWIB010000098.1:156276-170731 GCA_016617825.1 Platyplectrum ornatum | reverse complement strand
GAGAAGGCAGGACTCTTGATGGCGGACAAGCTGCCCAAGTGATAGGCTGGGGGTCTGGGTTAGCTTAGGGACAACTGGAGCTTGAATATTATGCTGCATGTACCTGCTGTTTGTGATGACCAGACTGCTGTATGCTGTATCCTGAAGTAAAGACCTTTGTTTTATCCACCTGAGTGACTGGGACTTTATTACAATATATATATATATTATTAGAGAATAGTATGTATATGTAGTATATATGTGTGTGTAAATAGCTGTCGCTATGGCTGCTATAGTGGTAGTTACGCCCATGTTCCTAACATTATCGTTACCCAATCCTCTGAAGAAGATGAAGATAGCTGTTAAAGGTAAATTAATAGTTTAATGAAATGAATACAATGAATTAATAAATAAATAAATAACTCTTTTAAAAGCTAGGTAAGGCTAGAAGGCTAGGCCTTTTCATTCAGCCACTCCTAGTTAAGTCTATTCATGACATCATTTTGGTACCACTTCTAGCTAGAAAAAGGCATGCACAGAACAATGGTATCATCCAAGCATAAACCTGATACAGTTGATTGTTTTCACATACCAACATCACCCTTTAAGCTCTAACCTATTAATAAATGGGCTTTTCTTGTTTGTAAATTGAAATACAGCCATATAAAAATACTGTGTTTTAGAGAGTTAAATATGTATCCTGTTCATCCTATAATCTTATTTACTAGTAAAATAGAAACTGGCAAGATAGTCAACAGGCAGCAGGTTTTGCATTATCACTCAACATGAAAACCATAGTATGTAGCTAAAGAAATTTACATTCCCGGGGAATTAATACCACATCCAATGTCTGTTCTTCCAGGTACATCTTTCATGTATCCTGCACTTAAATCTATGAAAATACAATGCAAATTTCAAAACTTCTATAAACACATTCTAGTTCTAGTTAAAGTTTATTTCAAATAACCATTTTATGGAATTAGCATTGTATTATGTTTTTTTGGTAATCTCAATAATATAATTAATGTGCAGCATTTCTCTCTCCGCTTCACCTCTTGTTTTTATAAATAACGTTGTAACAAACAGGAAAACCGCCCCAGCATCACTGCAGTTAACCAGTAACCACTTATGCTATTCTATCTCTATAATACACATAGGGGACCTGATTCAGGGATTCTGGTGGCCACAAAAGCAAAAGTGCAGGGAGAGGTGCAGGCCATATGCCCCACATTCCTGCGCTAATGTAAAAAGCTGTATTGCTGCAAGCATGAAAGCAGGCAGTTACTGCCAGCTTTCATGAATGAAAAAAAAAATATATATATATATATATATATATATATATATATATAAAAAAAAAACACAAACACATTTTAATTATTTAAATAATATATTAAATTTTTTATTTTATAAACTTTTTTACAGTTAATGAGGCAAGTAATTGTCAATAGGACATTACCTGCCTCTATGGCTCTGCGCTACGCCTGCACTATGTCCAGACATGGTGCAGGCTGCGCCTCCAATTAGAACGCCCCTTTTCTCATTTCCATATGCTGCAGTCCCAAGGGCACAGAATCCGTGCTATTCAAAGTAGCGCAGCCAAACATTGGGTCCCCGCCAGCCTGGATGTTTGTTTCTGTGTAGTGTTACCCCTGCCTTTCATACACCTACAGTTAATTTACAAATTTATTTGAGTAACCACCACCCTGTGTATATATTGAAATAACATGGTACAACAATTAAAATGGATCAGAACTAGACTTTAATGCAACTGACTTCCCAAGCAAATAATTAAATTTTATGGACTTGCACTATCCAGAACAAGCAGATTTAAATGAGTCCCACAATCCACATTACTGGATGCTAGGTTGCTACTCTAAGGGGTATATTTACTAAGCGGTGACATTGCAGTGAGATTGGAAAGTGGGTTTTTTTCTACACTTACGATACAACCACTCCTAAACCTCTTGAACAACTATTTTCTAAATCCACTGTGTCTCGAGGCACTATATCCCGCCTTTACTACTCACTTTTGACCCCAGAAATAGAGCACATGGACTTACCCAAGACTCAATGGAAGGCTGATTTAGGGGGATCATTGGTGCCAGATGATTGTGAAGAGATTCGCACATGGTTTGCTAAATGTTCTATTAATGTGGCTAACCGTAAGACCATTTTTAAGGTCTACAGGTCTCGAAGTGGGGGTCTATACAGGGTATGCCATACCAGCTTTTCCCGCTGATGTAATGGAAAAATAAAAAATCTCCACTGACTTCCATTATTTTCTGTGTTTTTATATCGCCACTTCTGAATGTCCATACCTTCACTTCTAAATTTCCATTTTGACAATTGGCTTCTTGTCTCACTTCTTCTATCCCTGTCCTGTCAGTCCTACTACCTATTTTCTTTCTTGTGCTACAGTATATACTCTGTTTGGTTTGTGCTAAATATGTATTAGCATTGCACTGCACATGTGGCTGTACAAAATGGTCAAGATGGTCACGATTGAAAAAAAATTATAAAGGTATCCCTATACTGTACATTAACTAAGAGGGAATCTACACTTGTGCAAGTGAATGCAACAACATGCAAGTGTGGGATCACTGCCACACGTTTTGAAGATAAGGATGCATATCATTGTGAAACAATTGTTAAGAGGACAGTCAAAAAACCTTTTATAAAGATGATTTAATGAAATGTGGGGATTTACTATATGTTCACGGAAATGAATGGCATTGGAATTTTTAGGGAAATAGCACAGCCTGGTTACAAAGCAGCAATGCTGACATTGAAAACCTGTTAGGAATATGTTATTACAGTAAATGAATAGAATAGTGCTAATGTTGTACTATTGCTATTGCTAAGGGTAATAAAATATCCTCCATAACGTGACACCATCCCAATTTACATTATTCAAAATATGGCTGTACACTAAAACAAATATACATGTAATGAGACCACTGCACTGAGATGTCATTTGTTTATTACACAACCATTACGCAAAGTTATCACGAAATAAAATGTTTTATAAATGCTAAGCATCATCCAAGTATCTCAGTGCATCCCGTCTCTCCCAGCATAAAGAAGTTATGGATCATGCATTTTTGTTTAAAATGGCAAATTGCCTTTTCATGTCCTTTGGAATATTTGTCAATACATTTCTATTGACTATAAAATGTGTTTGGTGTCAGAAAAGACCTCATAAAACCTTCGACATTATCACCATGTGCTTGGGGGCAATGAGAATTCTGATCATTTTTTTGTGGATGGCTTTTATTTTTATAAAAGATGAAGATCATTTTAATCCAGATAAATTGTATATAAAATACTTAATCGCTGCATCTAATTTTTGTACAATCTGCAGTATGTGGTGGGGAAGCATCCTCAGTGTCTTCTACTGCATGAAAATCACAAGCTACAGCAACAGATGTTTTATGTGGTTTAAGATGAACATCTCCAGGTGGGTCCCATGGCTTCTTTTGATGACCATGGTGGTGTCTTTCCTTTCCTGTTTACCATGCATTTGGTTTATTTACTCTGTACACGACAAGAATTCCACCCAAGTCGTGAATGGAACTAATGATGGTAAAACTATAACTTTGGAAGTAAATAACAGGAATTTACTACTCATCATGTTTTTTGGAAATATCACGCCCTTTATCATATCCTGTGCAGCCATTTCTCTTCTCATTGTATCACTCCTGAAACACACCAGAAATATGAGCAGCAGAGGCTCCGGATTCACTGAATCTCAGATTGTTGCCCACAGAAAAGCAATTATAAATATTGGTACTTTCCTTTTCTTTATTATATTATTTTTTGTGGCTTTTGTTTTGATGCCTTTAACTTTCCATAATAAATTATATCATTTTCTTTGCCGTTTTTGCTATTCCTGCTATCCATGTATTCACACTATTATTTTGATAGCCAATGAAGATCTCAGTCATCTCAAATGCTATTTTATTTCTCTTTTGTGTTGTGCATGGAAAAAAAATTCTGATTTACATATTACGTAAAGTCTTGTCCTCTGGACTTTATGTGGACATGTAACTCTCACTTATCCAAATACTAAACTTAGAAACACAATAGAAGCCGTCCATGGCATTCGATAGGAATGAACTCACAAATTACGAGGTTCCACATCCCTTATACTTTGTAGCACATTTTTTATGTTTTGCTGTATGTTATGCAACTAAAAATCCAATAAAAAGAATCACTGAATGGAAATAAAAGTAACTCTCTTATGTGCATGACCAGAAATGTGTGACGCACACATAAATGAGCAAAGTTATTAACATGATGCACGTATAACTTATTTTTTTCAGGACAAAGAATCCCTCCTTATTATATGAAAGGTTGGTGGGGTAAAATCTTTTGGGAGAATTATATACAGCAGTTTAAATGGCCATTCTTATTCCTGAAAGCAATTTAGAAATGTAAAACACTTTGAGCATTTACTTTGCTTTTATGCAGCTTAGAAACTTGACAGGCATATAATAAAACTTATTGTGGAGTTTACTGACAATGAATGTACACTAAAAGAAGAGAATGTGGCCCATACTAGCAGGGACCACTCATCCCTACCCTACCCTTAAGTAAATAAATCAAGAAATAAAATCTGTGCATTTTATTGCATATTGTTATTCTTTGAATAGACGGATTGGTGCACCCTAGGACACTCAAGAAGATACAAATGTATGAATAGAAAAGTAAGTGCTTATAGAGTGGGGGCACTCGCTGGGTAATAGATCATCAATAAGAAATTTAAATAACTTGTACTGCGAGGTGTACTGAATGTATATCCACCTAGTTAAGATGTTCCCTTTAAATTTTTATTACTCAAGCAGTAGTTTCACTGCTAATAGGGATATGCCCTTTAAACACATGATGTATGTGGTATGACTGTTGTATAAGGGAGACCATATATGTCAAGGCACTCTCCCTCTCACTAATACTGTATGTGCTGACATACACAGTCACTCTGATAGGTATAGTTGTACTACAAGGTAGAGTGACTGACTGATAATCCAAACCTACTGGTCAGCGGATCTGTTGGTTATTGCAAACTGGATACTGCGGCATCCTTGTTTATAAACATTTAGACATAGTTACCTATTTCAATAAGATTGAATCTCAATAAGATTACAATCTGGTAATATGGTGTTTTTAAATGGTGCTTCTTCATACATTAAATACTTGTATCAATGGTACCTTTGCTAGCAATAAAAAACTATTTGTTTGGAGTGTCTTTTTTTTATACAAAAACACATAAAATATTAATTACATTGTGTAATTTATTGTACGACAATGGGGAGGGAAAAGTTACGGTTGTGCAGTGAAGTCTGCAGGATTAGGCAGCGGGAAATGGAAGCCTAAGGTTTGCACATGGAACTATGAGTATATAGTTAATTTTAGCAAGGCTGCAGGCCTTTAGGCTGCATGTGTTACCAGGGCCAGTGCTAGGTCTCTTGACGCCCCAGGCTGACCTAGCACAACGCCCCTTAACCGGCAAGTGACGTGACGGTGTGACAGCACGTCACATACCGGTGTGAAGTGATGCCGTTACGACAGGGCTAACCCATTAAGGAGGGTGTAATTTTACATTGGGAGGGTGGGCAGCACTGTTTCCTCCACTCTGCCGCCCTCCACAAAGGGTTTGTTATTTTAGTATTTTTTTAACTACACTGCTGCCCTGCCGGCCAGCTGCCCTAGGCGTCGGCCTAAGTTAGCCTAATGGGTGCGCCGGCCCTGTGTGTTAGATACTAGGGGGTATATTTACTAAGAGGCAAGATTGCAGCGAGATTGGAAAGTGGTGATGTTGCCCCTAGCAACCAATCAGATTCAAGCTCTCAGTTTCATTTTACACACTGGAGAATGTGAACTCGGATCTGACTGGTTGCTATGGGCATCATCCCCACTTTTCAATCTCACTGCAATCTCTCCGCTTAGTAAATATACCCCCAAGTGTTAGTACAAAGTGTTGGTACTTTTAAAGTTAGAAATATTAGAGTTAAAAATAATAGTTATTACAGTACTATCACTGGTAAACTTACTCCTGATTTTTCCTGTCTCCTTCATACTCAGGTAAATATCCCCTGTATGCTGTGTTATCCATATGTGCATACCTCCCAACATATGGGGATGTGAGGTCAGGACACTAAAGCCCCGCCTCCAGACACCCTGACTCCACCTCCAGACCTCCACCTCCACGTTCAACTCCGCCCCCGGACCCGCCTGAGCCACGTCCCTTTTGAACGCTGCAAATCGCGGCAATAGTAAAAAATAAAATAATAGCAATGTTTGTCCCCTTAGTGGGACAAACAGGGAATCGGGAGGGACAGCAGGACAGTCCCCCAAAAATGGGACTGTCCCGCTGAAAGTGGGACAGTTGGGAGGTATGATATGTGGTGCAGCCTCAAGTTTAATATTTTTTGTTAATTATCCCCTGTATGCTGTGTGGTGCAGCCTAGGCTGTAGGCCTTTAGGCTGCAAGTGTTAGATACTAAGTGTTTGGACTTTTAAAGTTAGAAATATTAGTGTTAACCAGAGAAGGAGAAGGAAAACAAAAGGAAAACATCTTACCATAATCAACAAGTACAAAACACTGTTTCAACAACAAACAACAACTATCAGAACTCTTTCTGCTGTCTGCCTCTCCAAGCTGCACTGTGCTTTACCAACTTCTGCAATCCTCCAGCCTCACTGGATTCATACTGAGCAGTGCCTCGGGAACCTGCTGTGTGACTACCCCCTTCCCTGCAATGCAAAGGCATCACACAACCCTGGACTCCCTAACACCCACCATGGCTTCTTAACCAGGGTTGCCTACTTTTGAAAATGGATTTCAGGGAGATTGTGACAAGCGCTGCACAAAAGGGGTGTAACTTGTGCCACCAAAGGGGTGTGTCCTGTGTGTAGCTCCACCCATGGGTGTGTCTAGCTCTGCCATGAGAACTATTTCACAATAAAAATAGCAGCATCAGTATTTATTGTTTGTTAAATTGTCAGTAAATAATCACTTTCACTATTTATTGTGAATAGTTGTAAATAGGAGAACCACTAACTTCATTATCTTTATAGGAATAGGACACAATGTGTGATTTCTATCATCATAACACAATGTCTTCTTCACCTGAATGAGCATCAGGGAGATCACCCACTTTTCATGGAGTCTCCCTGATATTCAGGGAGAGTTGGCAACCATGTTCTTAACTCTAACTTCCATTATCTGTCCCTTTCTTACTCTCTACTCTGTTTAATTTTCCCTCCTTCTCTCTCTTCCTCTACACTTCCATACATTTTTATTAACCATTCTCTGATTCCTGCTCACCTATTTTAATATCTGAAATCATCCCCAACCACCACATCTATTGATCCTATTATTCCTGTACAATGCTTCCCTCCCCCGCCACCATCACCCCCACCCCTTACCCATCCTCTTCCCCCTCTCATCTCGCACACACATCTTTCTCCCTCCAACATCATCTGCATCACTCCCTTCCCATCCCTCTCCTTCTCCAGTGCCCTGTGGAATTCCAGATACATCTGCAACAAACTTCATCCCAACTCTGATGCTCCAACCCTCAACTGTGGCACTCTCCTCTCACCATACTTCTCCACTCTCCTACGTCCCTGTGCACATTCACCCCCACCTCATCCACATAAGTCCTCTGTCTTATACGGTATACTCAACTGACCACATGCACACTCAAACCCATCTCTTCTCCGCTCTCCCTCTCTCATCACCTGTTCACATCTTGAACACATTTTTAACCTTTCATTCTCCACAGGCACCTTCCCCTCTCATTTTAAACATGCGCTTGTCTCCCCCATTCTCAAAAAAACAAACCTCGACCCCACTCTCCCTTCCAACTATCGACCCATTTCCCTTCTCCATTTTGCCTCCAAGCTACTTGAAAGCTTGGTCTACAACTGCCTCATTACCCACCTCACAAACAACTACATCCTGGTTTCTCTACAACCCCTTCACTCTACATAAACCAACAAAGTAACCACTGACCTACTCATGCCAAATCTAAAGGTCAATTCTCCATCCTCAATCATCTAGATCTCTCTGCTGCCTTCAAAACCGTTGATCACACTCTCTTACTCCAAACTCTTCACGCCCTAGAATATACCAGCTCTGTCCTGTCATGACTCACCTCCTATCTATCCAACTGATCCTGGGGGTCACCGTTACAACCCCCAGCTCACCTTCCCCCACTACTTCTTTTTCTGTTGGTGTCCCTCAGGGCTCTTTACTCGGCTCCCTTTCTCTACTCACTCTACCCTCGGCACTCTCATTAACTCCTATGGCTTTCTATGCAGATGATACATAAATCTATTCTCTTCCCCCTTTGCTCCTTTCCAAGGTTACCGACTGCCTCTCCGCAATCTCTGCCTGGATGCTCTTCCTACCTCTCCTCTTTCATCTCTGTCCACATACCATCCCGTACCCTCTGCTCTGCTAATTACCTCCTCACTTCCCAACTGATCACCACCTCTCCCACACACACATCCAGGACATCACCCAAGCTGCCCCCTCCTTTGGAACAACCTACCCCAATCTATTAGGTTTCACCTTCAAAGCCTAAAACGCTCACTTTAAACTCACTTTTTCAGAATGGCCTACCCCATCTCTACCTAATCTCTCTACCCTCTCCTCCTCATCTCAATGTCTTCTGTACTGTCTACCTTTTCCCTTAGCATATAAGATCTCATGAGCAGGGACCCCCTTCCTCCTGTTATTTCCTGCCTCCTGTAGTATTTATCCAGTGTCATACAATTTGCACATTCCAACCCTCTTAGTCAATATTCTGTACAAATCATGCTATGTATATATTACAAGTTTTGTTACTGTATGCTATGGCATTGTACCCCATGCTCTATGCAGTCTCATGTCTTTTATTGTTTTGTATATCATTAGACTTTACCCCATGCTATGTATGTACTTTCACTAGTTACAGTGATGCGGAAACTATGTGGCACCTTATAAATAAACGTTAATAATAAAATAATAATAACAAGGAGGGATGGGGTTAAGCTGCAAGGAAGGAAAGGTTAGGATTAGGCAGCAGGTAGGGGAAGGTTGGAGTTAGGTTGTATCCCTGATGAAGGCTGAATAAAAGCTGAAACATTGGAACACGATTTATATGCTGTTTGATTTCCTTGGAGTTCTACTTGAAAGTCTACAGTTTTAATAAAAACATAATAAAGAGGACACTTTTTAATATTTATTCACCAATGACACATTTTTGTATGAGTGCATCTTACAAATGAACTTCCCTTTACTTTCTTTGTATTCTGTAAACACTAATCACATACTAATACATTCACAGGTGCCTGTGATCAGAAAATTATTTGCCAACTGCCACAGGAAGCAGCTTCTGGTACTAATCTCTTACATATACCTCACACAAAACTCAATGTAAGTGATTGGTACCAGACACTACTTCTTGAGACAGTCCTTAAATCATTTTCTGATAATTTTTATTACTTTTATCAGTAATACAAGTCAGCTGTTACTTTAAACACTGATCTCATTCAAATCCAATCAGAGCCAAAGTACTGAATGTAGTATGTTATAGGAAGAGTACAGTGAGTAGCATCCTCTGTCATCATAATGGCTCCAGCGTTCAGTACATTGACTCTGAATGGATTGGCATGAAATCACTGTTATAAAACAGCCTGTCCACACACAAGATTTTTTTTTTTTTATTCAGGTATACGAGGCCAAATGGTGCTCCTTCCCTTCACAGCCCTATTGTGTGCCCAAAAGGTGTTTTACAACCATATCTTCAGTATAGTCATATTCAGGAGAAATTGTGTAACAAATTATGGGGTGCTTTTTCTTCTATCGCCCTTTGAAGAAATGTAATTTTTTGGGGTGAATCTTCATATGAATGGGAAAAATTACATTTATAATTTTAAGGCCCCGATGTTTAGCAACTTTACAAAACACCAGTGAGGTCAAAGTGCTCACTACATTCATAGAAGAGTTCCTTGAGGGGTGTAGTTTACAAAATGGTATCACTTGTTAGGGGTTTTTACTATACTGATACAACAGGGTCTCTGCAAATGCAACATAGCGCATGAAACCATTCCAGAATACTCAAATGGTACTCCTTCCATTCTGGGCCTTGCCATGTTCCCAAATAATTGTGTTTTACAACCATATAGGATATTTCTAAAATATGTAGAATCAGGGGATTACATTTACATGTCTTCTGGTTAACATCTGCCCTGTTACAGAAAAACATAAAAAATTAATAAAAAAGGGAATTTTTGAAGTTTTACCTTTACTGTTCAAGGTGACCGAGGTAAATTATTGTAATTATATGTTACTCATCATCTCATATTTACTGAAGGTATATATCCAAAATGGTGCAGCCTAAACTTTGTTAAATGCAGTTCAACAAGACTAGAGAAAAGAAAAAAGTTCTAAACGGTACACTTATGACCTCCAATAGTCCAAAAGGAATTTTTTGTAATATTAAAAGGTTACATTTTATTTGGTATTAAAATAATGAATATAATACCAAATTAATGCCAAATAATATTTAAGCTTTTATTATTGCAAAACATTACTTTTGGTGACTTATTCGAGGTCATAAGTTAGACGTTTTTAGAACTTTCTCCTTTTCTCTAGCCTTGTTAAATAACTCATAAAGCTCATCTAAGTAAGCTAATCCTCACAATCATTATATTGCACAATAAAATTTTATTTTAATGCAGTTGAGTATATCCAGAAAGAGTCATTATATAAATAGAGAACTTGATGTTGAAAATATTTTGCACATATTTTGACAAAAAGAGAGGAAGCACCACACAGTCCAGACCATAGGAAACAGCTTGTTACTGTTAATAGTAGTGTGAAAAGTAAAAACTTGAGGGCCTAAATTTACTAAGCAGAGAGATTGCCGTGAGACTGAAAAGTGGGGGTGTTGGTCATAACAACCAATTAGATTCAAGCTCTCAGTTTCATTTTACACACTGGAGAATGTGAGCTTGGTAAATTTAGGCAGAGTTTAGGCAGCGGCAACTAATGGTGCCATTTTTAAGATATTTTAAATTAGTGTATAATAGTATGTGGAATAAATTTGATATAGTTTAACATCTTTGGTATTTGGTATCATATTTTCAACTAGTCTCAAAACTTAATTTGCTACATTGCACTGGATTTTCTTTTCATATGTATATTTATACGTGTATTTGATTTTCGTGTGTCTGTACATTTAAATTTTAAATTTAAACCTTTCAACAAACATAATTTTTTTATAGAAAAAGAAAACAATATCCTATTGCTTAAAATTTCAGGCACACACAGGCCTAAATTCACTAAGCGGGAAGTTTGCAGGGGAATTTAAAAGTGGGGATGTTGCCCATAGCAGCCAATCAGATTCGAGCTCTCAGTTTCATTTTAAACACTGGAGAATGTGAGCGTGAATCTGATCCCCACTTTACAATTCCCCTGCAAACTTCCCACTTAGTGAATTTAGGCCACAGGCTTTATTTTGCTTTACTCTCCAAGCAGAGAGATTTTCAACACCAGTAATCACACAGGTAACAGGTTCCCTCACACATGACTGTGCCATCCTTCCCTGGACAATGAGAGGCTGTTAATAGACGGTTCATTTTTAATTCTTATGATAACTACACGTGAATTAGGGTACAGAGTGCACCATCTTGCTGATATCCTTTCTGTTATTCTTTTTTATTTATATTTTTGTATTCAAGGATCGGGCAGCACCTTTTCAGCACCATTAGTTTTCTTACATATATGAGCTCAATTGATATTTTGGTTTTCTACCTTCAAAATGAGTTAGAATGAGAATGGAGGGAGAGTATCTGTTCAAACTAAATTATATATGGCTGTAATCCAAACATTGTGATTACAGAGGTAAAATGCTACACCTAACCCTCTAAAGGTGATAAGGATAAATGAATAAGTTAATGATGGTATCTTCCTAGCATACTGTAAGAGTAATTGGCAAACAATGTGAGGTAGGCCACTGTTGACCTTGAGATCTAGTCTATCTAAAAATGTTGACCTGGTGAACAAGCAATGTCAAACCAACTGACTCTGTCTGACCTGCACATTCACAAATCAGCTTTGAATAGCACAAAGGCGCAAAGCCCACCTCCGTGCATAATACTCTGCATTATTAAAATGAGAAAAGGGGTGTCCCTGTTTTTTGCAGGGTTTAGCACTCCCCCATCGTGTCACCCGGTGTGCTTCTCGGGAATCTGGTTCTCCCTTCAAGCCATCCCTCTGCAACTGGGATCCCGCCTGAGGGTTCCGCGTCCTCAGCAACACCCATGGATAGCGGCAGTGCCCAGTTCCTGAGGAGGCAGAGCCCTCAGATGTGATCCCAGTTGCAGAGGGATGGTTTGAAGGGAGAATCAGATTACCAAGAAGCACACCGGGTGATGCAATGGGGGAGGTCTCTCGGTGAAAGGGGGGTAAGTTATTTAAGGTTTATTTTGCTCACAGTATGCACATATAATTCGTACCTGATGAAACTTTTCTAATAAAGGTTTATTATTTTAATATTTTTACCATTTTTTTTATTTTTCAACCTTTTTTCAACTTAACGAAGCAGGTGATTTTCCAAAGGACATTACCCGCTTCTGAGCTGCTAAGCAAAGCTGACACCATGTCAGGACATGGTGTAAACTGTGCTTCAATCAGCATATTCAAATGAAAAAAGGGGTGAAGAACACAGTATGCTAGGATGATACCACCATTAACTTATTCATTTATCCTTATCACCTTTAGAGGGTTAGGTTTAGCATTTTACCTCTGTAATCGCAATGTTTGGATTACAGCCATATATATTTTAGTGTGAACAGATACTCTCCCTCCAGTCTCATTCTAACTCATTTTGAAGGTAGAAAACCAAAATATCAATTGAGCTCATATATGTGAGAATACTAATGGTGCTGCCGGATCCTTGAATACAAAAATATAAATAAAAAAGAATAACAGAAAGGATATCAGCAAGATGGTGCACTCTATACCCTAATTCACGTGTAGTTATCATAAGAATTAAAAATGAACCGTCTATTAACAGCCTCTCACTGTCCAGGGAAGGATGGCACAGTCATGTGTGAGGGAACCTGTTACCTGTGTGATTACTGGTGTTGAAAATCTCTCTGCTTAGTAAATTTAAGCCCAGGTGTAAAATTTTTGCTAAAAATTCTCTACCACTCACAATTGGGGACGGCTTGAAGGGAGAACCAGATTTCTGAGCAGCACACCGGGTGAAGCGATGGGGGAGGTCTCTCTGTGGAAGGGGGGTAAGTTATTTAAGATTTGTTTTGTACACAGTATGCACACATAATTCATCCCTGATGAAAGATTTATAATAAAGCCTGAAACGTTGGACTACTAAGGACTGAAGTTTATTACGAGTGCCGCACGGACAGACACATATATTGGAAGGAGAGCAGACGCTAACCTTACGTGAAGGCACGTGAGTTATCCATGAAATCATAAACTATCATTCTATGTTCAATAGGTGCCATCTTTTATGAGTGCAGCGTACACTGCATGGAAACTTGGATGGGTATCAGGAGCCTCTGCACTTTTAAGCTAAGTGCAGGGATGAGGGGCATATGGCGTTTCCGTGCAGCTCTGAATTAAAGGGTCCTGGCAGCCACTCACTGCAGCCTGAATCAGGTCCTATGTGAATATGTGATCCTAATGATTGCAAACCATAAAAGTCAATGATCCATGGCCGCCCAGTCTTTCTTGGGACTTGAGATGCAGCCATATCCAATACTGTGATTTAAATAGTAAAATAAGTATCTAGTTTATATAATTCTGAAGTTAATTATATTTTATAGTAAAATAGAAGCTGGCTGGTTAGATAGCAGCCAGCAGTTTTTGAATTATTGCTCAACCAGGAAACCATAGCATGTAGCTAAGAAATTTACACGTCCCAGGAAATTACACATCCAAAGTCTGTTCTTCCAAACACATCTTGTATGTATCCTGTACTTTAATCTATGATAATACAATTCAAACACTAAACATCTATTAATATATATTAAGTCATTCAAAACTAATTAAATTTTTTGGTTGTTAGCCACCATAGTTAACTCCTGTCTTTATCCAGTGTAATATATTATACATATCCTCTTAGTTATTATTCTTTACACTCATGCTATGTATGTACTTTATATAAGTTACTGTATACTGTCATTGTACCTCCATGCTATATAAGTTTTTGCCTAGACTGATACGCCATAGGAATTACCCTTGCTACTTAACTCTTGGGGGGGAATTTACTAACTGACGATTTACAGAAATCGTCAGTGGCTGACGTTTTTGCTGACGATTTCCACAAATGTGTATTCACTAAGTGACGAATGTGTTTTTTTNCGTCATTTTGTTTGACGTTTACAGATCGTCAATGTGATATCGCTGTGACAATTTTTGCAATACATTTGATACAAAAATGGAATTCACTAACTG
>JABWIB010000098.1:122247-145916 GCA_016617825.1 Platyplectrum ornatum | reverse complement strand
CAACTTCCCCAAATTCGAATTTCACTGCAATCTCCCTGCTTAGTAAATATACCCCTTCATGTTGTTTAAAATGAACATCTCCAAGTGGGTCCCATGGCTTCTTCTGGTGACCATAGTGGTGTCTTTTCTTTGCAGCCTACCATGCATTTGGCTCACGTACTCAGTACATTACATGAATTCCACACAAGGCAGTAATGGAACTAATAATGATAAAACTATAACTTTAAAGATGAATAATGAGAATTTAGCATTGATCCTGTTTTTGGGGACTATCACACCCTTCATCATATCCTGGTCAGCCATTTCTCTTCTCATTGTATCGCTCTTGAAACACACCAGAAATATGAACAGAGACTCCGGATTCAGGAAATGTCAGATCGTTGCCCACAGAAGGGCTATTGTAAATGTGGCTTTTTTTCTCGTCTCTAATATATTGTTTTTTGTTGGTTTTTTATTGATGCCTGTAACTTTCCAAAATCCATTATATCGTTTTCTTTGCCGTATGTGCTATGCTTGCTATCCATGTCTTCATACTATTATTTTGATAGCTAGTGATGATCTCAGTGATCTCAAACACACTTTAATTGCTCTTGTGTGCTGTACATGGAAAAGAAATCCTGATTAACATATTTCATAAACTTTTGCTATGGTTCATGTGTTCATGTAATATAAATTTCATATAAATGTATTTTAAATAGCAATGCAGTGTAGAAATCTAGCTATCCCCATCTCTGTAGTTCTTTATACTAAAAAAATTGGTCACATGGTCACAAGGAAGCAGATGAATCTGTGCTTCCTTCCCAGAATGTACGAAAGTTCTCAGACTTAAGAACTGCAATGTAATCATGTCTACTGTGGAGATCTTGCTTTTGTTGTGTACAATGGTGTTTCTCCTTGGTCTTACCCTGGAAGACTTCCTTGAGGCATCTACATACAATTATATAGCTAAAGTTTTTATTGCCAGAAATTAATTCTCCCTCACGTCTCCTAATACCACCCTGAATTGCAAAAATGATTCACATGGTGAGAAATACGCTTTCTAGCTTTTCAAAAATCTGGTCCACCATGGTCCACCTGGTTAAATTTTGAGCACCCTTTTACTAAACATAGAAACACACGAGAACTGGTCTATTCCACAAAACTGGAAATGACTATAAATGAGTACAGGGCTCCACTATCTTGTCACCTTTTTTTTCTTGCTCCACTCTACGCACCCTACAACTGTGCTCATCTCTGATTGTAACCTTCACCTCCTAAGGTCCTGTAAGACGTATTTGTCCTTGTATTACTTATACCTTTGTTTGATCATAATTTACAGCTTTGCTATACTCTGGTATTATAATTGCTAACAGATAATTCACTGTCATTTTGGCTACTGAGTACTCTACCCAGGCTGGTGCTAGGTATCTGGGCACCCTAGGCAGACATAGCACCACACCCCCTGGCCATCAAGTGACGCAACGGCGTGACGTCACGTTGATTCAAAACTACAGAGGATGGCAGTGAGGTGACCACCCTAGACGCCTGCCTGAAATCACCTAATGGGCGCACCAGCCCTGACTCCACCGGGTTATTTTTTTTTACTAGTCAGTACCTATAAGTCATATTAATGGTCCTAAACTTTTCTTTAGCGCTACATGTACTTGTTTTGTATGTTTTAGTAAAAATGTTTTGAAGTTTATTATGTAACTAAAAATTTCAATAATAAAATCACTGAATAAAAAACCTCATACACATAAATGACCTAACTTATTAACACAATTCACTGATTATTTAAATATAATCAATTTTCTACAGTAAATAGAATCACTTGTCATTATATGGGAAGCTGCGAAGTTTGGAACAATTAGGAAATTAATAACCAACAGTTAAAATGAACATTCTTGTTCCTGGCAGCAACTGAAAAATCACTTTGAGCCTTCCCTTGACTTTTATACAGCTTGGGAACCAGTATATTATGGAAGTTATTGGGGAGTTTACCGAAAATAAATTAAACTGTATATATTGTATGAGATTAGGAATTTTCAGGCTTGTAAGGCTGTAGGTAGGAATTACTTCATGAAAAGCAGGGGAGAGAGTCCTTGTCTACATGAGCTGTGTGGAGGCCCTGGGGTGCCTCTAGGTAAGTTAACTCCCAGTTTGAAAACAAACATATACATGTGACCCTATTATGGGACTCTCATTGTTTAGAGTTTAGGACCTCCTTTAGCAGGAAAGCCTTGACGTGGCAGAAGGCTTTATCACATATTTGCAAATATGTGAAACTAATATTTCAGCATTTTATTTTACAGATAGAATAGCAAATTTATTTACTGGTTACCTGCAGTGATGCAAGGGCATTTTTCATGTTTTTTTGCTGTGAAAATATTTATATATTAAAGGTATATAACTGAGATAGGGTTAGGCTTATTGTAGTTCTCTATATTGAAAGAGACTGAGGTAGAAGCTCCCTTTTTATACTTCTGCTATGCAAAGTCTGTTAGGGTCTGTGAGGTCCTACAAGCATATTATATTATATATTATATATCATCTTATATATACATATATAATTCCATAACAAACTAAAACACACTCGCACATATAATATTATGTGTGTTACAGACTTCCATTTCCGGCTGCAGGGCTTGTTGAGCTATTTCTTCCTTTGTAGACAGACATAAGCGGAAGCTGGCTATAATACCTATTTAGCTCACCCCTTCACCTCTACACTTAGGGACCACCATACTTACACAACTCAGTATGAAGGAGTATTGCAGCATTTAGGTGATAAGTCCAGAGAGCACAGTAACTTTCGCTTTATAAATGGGGTAAGCATTCCGGCTGCCTCCTCAGTGGTGAGGAGAAACCTACAGTTATTGCTGCTCTCTGTTCTCCCTCTGAGGACTTAATCCATGACAGTGAGGGTATAACTGCCCTATTATGCCAATACTATGAAAGCCCGCACATCCAGCGCCCTATTGATGGTTTTAACAAGCAATTGTTTTGGGATGTTACTCCTCTCCCACGTATTACGACTGAGCAAGCCAGTTCATTCCTAGCTCTGGTCACTCTGGGTGAGGTTCAGAGCGTTGTCAAGAACCTCAAACCCTTAAGTCCCTTAGCACCTGATGGCTTGCCAGGTGAGTTTTACCATATCCTAGCTCCTCCGATTTGTGAACTTCTACAAAAGGTGTACCAAATCAATCCTGTTTTATTTTAATATTGCCCTAATTAAGGGTCTTGCCTAAGCCGAGTAGGGACCCACTTTTCCCAGCATCCTATCACCCCTATATCCATCTTCAAGATTACAAATGACTGACAAAGATTTTACCTGAACAGTTGAAACTACTTCTCCCACATATTGTTTACCCGGATCAGACTGGTTTAATCAATGGCCTGCATCCGGTAACCTGTGGAAAGTTCTGTCAGTGATTCAGCACGTAGAATGCCTCAGGGACTCCTATCCCTGTTTGATCCTATTGTTGATTTTAGAAAAAAGCATTGATCTGGTCACATAGGATCATCTCTGGGAGGCATTTGGGGCTTCCAGTGGGCTTCTCAGTCCTTCTGCAATGTCTATATTTGAATCCCTATAACCATGTGATGGGCAATGGCTATGTCTCTTTTCTATTTTATATCCAGAGAGGTACACATAATGATTGTCCTTTTTCACTCTTATTGTTTGCTTTGGCCTTGAAGCCCCTGGCGGTTGCCCTTCACTGCTTGACTGACTATCATGGGATCTCACTGGGGAAAGTTGAGTTCAAACTGGCTATGTTCACAGAGAAAATGCTGCTGTTAACTTCCGGTGGTTTTACAATTTTTTACCACCTTTGGCATGGGGAAAAAGGGAACTTCTCAAATCTGATGTGCTGATTCTATCTGGTGTTGACACCAAAAAAACTCATGCGGCCATTAAATGTATGTTCCATCTTGCAGGCCTTTGATTGAAAAACCTAGGGGTATACATTTACCCTCACAATCACGTCATCTACACTGAGAATTTTTCTGCAGTTCTGCTAACCCACACCCAGAAAACTGGCTGAATTGCGCTCCCTTTGTCCTTTATGGGCAGGGTGTTGGTTGTTAGAAATATCCTGTTTGCCAAGTCCTAAATCTCATCCCACCTTCTGGATTCAGTACACTTTTAATACTTACAGGGATTGTAATGCTATCCACTCCAGATACAAATGTAATTCTCCTTCTATTTTGGGATAACACGGCCTTCCCATCTGGGCTTCAAAATCAAAATTTTCTTCTTTGATAACTGAAAGGCATCAGGGCTAGTTGTGAAAAATTTAAGCTGACAGGAGAGGCTATTCTGTATCCATATTAACACTGTGATGGGCGTCCATCTTGCTTGAAGTTTTCCTGCTCTCATTTGGTGCCCAATTTGATAAATGGCTGTACCCTTTTGGGGGTTCCACTTTATTTCCACTACTTAATATAATTATAACTATGGCTATAAAGGTGATCTTGGTGAATTGGACCAAACCCACTCTGTTATTGGTTTCTGTACGTGCTCTGCTGCTTGATACTTTGTATATTTGTATATAGACAAAAGGACAATGATACCTGATGTAGATACAAGGATGATGGTTTTCTATAGAAAGTGGGGTCCTTTTCTTGACCACCTCCCCACTAACTAAAGATCACTTATTTTGCAAATCTCTGAGTCCACTGAGTGGTACCTATCTAGGGCCTAGACCTTCTGGTACACTTAAATCCCCCCCTCCCTCCTCTCCACAGACTGCTGCTATCCTACCTTTTGAGACTTTGTTTCCTCCTAGTTAATTATTACTTTCATATTTGCTATACATATAATATAAGTTTCCATTCCTTGTGTTTTACAGCTCATACTTGTAATATGTCTCATTCTGGATATTTTGTTGGGTGGATTTTAACAAATGTGCTACCGCAGTTGCTCTCAGTGGTTATTGTGATCTTATACATTTTTATGATAAATTCTTACAGTATATCAGCTTTGTGTAATTTGAAACTATACCTGGATTTCTTACACATGTGATGTAATGGCTACTGTTGTTGTTGATTGCTTGATCAACTAAATACAAACAATTATGTGTGTTACAAGTGTGTTACCACATATCACATTACACTTTATGCACAATTTAGAGTTGGTAAGGTCATGACACATCAACCTCTGGACATGGATGCATTTATGACTATCCAGTACAGTACAGTGTACAGTAGTCTGCAGTACACATAAATAATACATGTTCTTTAATTTGCAGTAGAGTGCTTTACCCTTAGGTCTGTATTGTATTATGAGAATGCTCATTATAAAATTTCACAGAGATGGTGGAAACATATTTGGAATATGGAAATGTGAATTTGCACATTAGAGGGAGATCTCATATAAGGGAAAAGCCTAGTGGATGAATAGGCTACTCCTCCAGTAAATGCACTGGTCCAAAAGTACGAAAAAAATAACTATTGGAAAACTAATCCCCAGGTGAAAAAATGAAAATGAAAATGTTGTTTTATTTAAGACGATACTGACAATGGCTAGGGATAGATCTGGATGCATATTTTTGAGATAGGTACACCTAATACAAACAGGCAAAAACCCCAAGCAAACCCCCCCAAACAGAAAACAAACGTCTACAAAAAAAAAATAGCTACCAATGTAACCCTTGATGAAATAAAAAAAAGAGCAGCACATTTTTCCATTATACGTGTTTCTTTTGCAGTGTCTATTCTCTACTTATAACAACTTGTCCTTGGTGACAAGTGAAACTCACATGATTACAGGCATGAGGTAAGAAATGGTTATCACTTGGTTCTGGATGGGCACAGGTCATGTGTTGGAGAGAAGGAGGCTGAACATCAGCCCAGGTGAAGCTCAAATGGGATATACTCTGCCATGTCCAATAATTTTTCTTGCACTTGCCTGACCAGGAGGTTGTGCAATTATTCTGTCTGTCGCACAAACCTCCTGAATTTATATGAACAGATGAGAGGTTATTTAGAGCCTGATACATCTCAGTCTTCTGGGCTGCACAAATTTATGAGTAGGTTTCACTTCCTGGCCACTGGCTCTTTCCACTTAGTGTCAGGCAGAGTGATTAGTATTTCAAAGGCAACATATTCTAGACATTTATCTCGTGTTAATTTCTCTGTGTAAAATAATATGCAGACATGTCTGTTTCCAAAGCCAGGATGCAGAGTGGCATGAAGTCAAGCTGGCATTCTTTGAGCTCTCACCTGTACTGGGAGCCATAGACTGCACTCACGTTCCACTGAGGCCACCTAGGGATAGTGCCTATTATTATATACAAATTGGCACTACTACCGCTGCCTCAATGTGCAGGTGGTCTGTGATGCGAAACAAATATTAATTAATGTGTTTGCTGCCTATTCAGGCTCATATCATGACTATACCCTGAAATGGTCATGACTCTTTTGAAAACTTAAACATAGAGAAATGCCAGAGGAGTGACTGTTGTGTAAGTATAGTACTTTTTCTTACCTATGTTTTATAGATTTTTAATTTGTGTCTCATGTTGCATTCTCACCAGCAGGTGACACAGGATATGGGTGTTGCTCCTGACATCCATGACCCCGATGTTACACTCCGAGACTCCCACACACTATCAATATAATAGTGTGTGATATACTATGTGTGTGATAGAATGTGCCTTTGGACTTGGTTCAGGTGCCTTGATCTGGTGGGCTGATATAAACCTTTAAAGGTTACTGATATTGATTGATATTGATTGATATTGATACTGCAAATATGACCATCACCTGTGATATAGGCAGGGGTAACTCTACCAATGCACTAAATTTTTATTCCAAAACTAAAATACAAATTTGAAATAAAGACACAAACACAAAAAATAATTTCAAACTGGATCTGTTCCTGTAAATCCTTTATGGATGTGATACCAAACATTAACATTTACATTGTTGGAAGTTTTATGGTTTATTTCAGAAAGTTTATGCTATCACACAAATGCCAAATATCATATCAAACAATAATTACATGGTCAATAAAAAACAGTAATAGTTATAAGTTAAGCTAACCATCTAACGTTAACTGTTCGCAGGTGGCATGGGTAGTGGGGTAAATGCTGAACTTTAACCCATGAATGGCGGCATAGAGTAGGGTAAATACCTAACTCTCCAAGGTAAGTGTGAATAGAGTAATATAGTTATAATCCTAACACTCTGTGTGTTGTGAATACAGAGATAAATGTCTTAACCTAACCCTTTGAAGCTGATGGGAATAGAGGGGTATTTAAACAATGTTATGTGACCATAGAATACTGGAAGCGTTAAAACAAGAGGTGTAAAAAATGTGAGGTATGTCAGTGATGACAGTGTGACCTAATTGATCTAAAAATGTTGACCTTGTGAACAAGTTCTGAAGTTTATCTTATTTAATAGTAAAATATAAACTGGCAGGATCGATAATAGGTATGGCGTTTTGCATTATCGCTCAACCAAAAAAACCATAGTGCATAGCTAAGAAATTTACATGTCCCAGGAACTAATACCACATCCAAATCTATTCTTCCAAGTACATCTTGTATGTATCCTGAATCTATGAAAATACAATTCAAATACTAAACATCTATTAATAGATTTAGTCATTAGAAATGGTTTGCATATACTGAATATAATGAATCATTTTATGAAATAAACATTTTATTCTTTCTTTTTTTTATGTCTCAATAATCATCACTGATTACTTTCTTTTTCCCTTGATCCTCTTTTGTAATAACATTGTACAATACATACAATGGCCCAGGACCAGACTTCAGGTTTAAGTAGAATTGACCCCCTGCCAACCAAATCATATCAATTATATGGAAATGAACTATCCAAAACATTTGATATTTAATAAATCCCACAATTCCTAGTTACTAGGTGCTACCTTAAGGTTTCTGTACACAGATATTCTCAAAAGTCTGAATAAGTACACAAAAAGAAAGTTAATGCAGTATAGACATTCTAACATAGTATGCCCACTTGTGAAGTTCAACCTCTTGCAAGAGTTATTGGTTTGGATGCAGACGCTGCATTTCACCCATTTTGCACACACAGCTTGTATAAATAGAGTAATATGTCCTCTAAGCCCATTTCTTTCCATTTGCTAAATATCCAAGATTCATAAAGATGAAGTGAAGTGAAGTGGGTGGCATTAGGAACTTCAGTGTGGATCTGCATATGTACAGAGGCAGATGTGCACAAAGTACTTGACTTCCACACACAGGGCCAGATTCAGATTTACATCCACCCAGTGGTCGAAGTGGAATTTTAGAAGTGGGGGTATGGACAATCAGAAGTGGTGGTATGGAAACATAGGAAATAATGGAAGTCAATGGAGATTTGAAATATTTCCATTACACCAGTGGGAGAAGTGCCGGTATGGCATACCCCCGTATACACCCCCACTTCGAGCCCTGCATCCACCTCTAAACCACTGGACACTCTCATGGGCAAAACCATGCAATTCAACATGGTTTTGCACATAAGTCATGAGTGTAAGTCATGAGAGTGTAAATCTGAATCTGGCCCATAGAGTGCAGAAATTAGGTTCATTTATTGATAGCGTGCAAGAACGTTGCAGATGACTTTGTTTATTTACCGTTAACAAGCCACAGCCAAAGTGAGAGAGATAGATCAGCCCCATTCGTCTCACTCTCTGTCATACGTAGGCTCCTTGAGATTGAAAAGTGGGGTTGTTGCCCATAGTAAGCAATCAGATTGAAGCTCTCAGTTTAATTTTACATACTGGAGAATGTGAGCTTGAATCTCATTGGTTACTATGGACAACATCCCCACTGTTCAACCTCCCTGCTTAGTAAATTTAGGCCCTGCTGTGAGTATGAGTGGAGCTGACATCATCCGTTCATTGCTTACAGAAGTAAGTAATGTAGTGAAAACTTCATGCGGCATGCCCTAACTCTCTACAGTAATCCTGCACCCCGTCTGCTTCATTCACTGAGGGCTCCTATGAATGGCCCACCATTTTTTTCTGTTGTCTGGGTTGTTGGGAGTAAGGGTTTATTTATTTTATTTATATTTCTTGAATTTTTGGAGTTGCTTGTTCCTGTGTTACGTGCATCTATTGAATATTACAATGATTTTACCTGCTTTACAGTGTTGTATTTATTAACAAACTATATTGTTACCTCTGTTTTGGATTTATTCCTGTAAGTAGACTTAGAGGTTTAGTCTTACTAATTCACCCAACTTTGGAACTGTCAGGCCCTCATTCAGTTGTATAACTGTAGTGTAGCTTACCATATTATGACTGTTAATGGAAGATCTGATCTATGTCCTGGGATAGTGATTAGTTGGTTACCAAGACTTGTCTACACCAAGGACCTGATTCATGGTTTTTTGAGGCCGCACGCTGTGGCCGCCAGGTCCGTGCTATTCAGAGCTGCACAAAAGCGCAGCACTGAATAGAGCGCAGGGAGAGGGGCATGCCTTATGCCCCACATCCCTGCGCTATGTTACAAAGCTGGGAGAAGGAGAGCCGGCATTCAATGCCGGCTCTCTATAGTTAAAAAAAAGAAAAAAATAATAATAAAAAAATAATGTTTAAAAAAAAACAAAACACATTTTAAATGTTTAAATAATATTTTATTTATTTTTTTTTTTTAAACACTTTCTAAAGTTAATGAGGCAGGTAATTGTCCATAGGACATTACCTGCCTCGGTCTCTCTGTGCTAAGCCTGCACCATGTCCTGACATGGTGCAGGCTGCGTTACAAATTAGCAGGGCTTAGCGGAGTCGCAGCGGAGTCGCGTTTAGTATATTGCGGCCTTCATATACTAACGAGCGCTTCTGACTCACTTCCGGATGTCGGGTCTCACTGACTCAGGAGACCCCGGCAGCAGAAGCGGACAGCAGCCCGCTGAACCACCAATGCCTGGGCTGCCGTGTGTAGTATATGAAGGCCGCACATGGCGAACAGTAGATTGGCGTGTGCGGCCCTGAACCACCAATGGTGCGGCCAGCCCGGGTGCCATTTGGCACCCTGGCACCCGCGCCAGCCTGCCCCTGCCGCTCGCTGTGGCCGGGAAAATCTTTGAATATGCTCCAATATCATTATCCAGTATTAAAAGATTTGGTAACTGAAGAAAGAGAATCTCTAAAGGGAGAACACACATTTAATATGTGAATATGTGAAAGATAGACTATGTTTTTCTGGATGCAGATCAAAGCAAATAAAATCCAATTTCAGAACAAATGTCAATAATGTATTTTATTTCAGTTTATACATTATCCATTCCAGTCTAAATAATAACATTTGTAACAATTACATTTGTAATTGACTAATTAGGAGAAGTGGAAATGGTTTTGGGATTTAAGCTTTGGACATGCAAATTCTCTTAGCAGTAATTGTGTATATTTGGTTGAACAGCAATGCAAGGGTTCTAAATGTATATTTTTGTAACTGGTAAGTAAACACGTGTACATAAAAATGTGTGTAAATGTCTTAACTAATGGAAAAGGTACTGCCTAGACAAAAACAAAACATCCAGTTAATTTGTTACTAATTACTAATTAACTCAGAACTCATCCCTACACCATGATCTCATACTTACCATAATACATCATACTTACCATAGACATGTACACGTATGGCAATACAGATGGGAACTCCTGTACAGGAGCTGCCTTGATGCTTACCAGATGAGCTTAACCATGTGGAAATCTTGGAAAATTAAAGACTATTTTCATTGTTCTTGGGCTTAAATGTCAATTTCACTGTCACCAATCAGCTTAGCGACCCCAAAAACATGTCACTCCTTTTACACTAGGGTGCTAGGGTCATATTTCCCTCCCCAGTATTTCTTTCCAGATATAAGTCTTATGTATACTAATTTTGTGTAAACTGATCCAGACATTCCACAGTTATGCTGTATCATAAATACAGACATACATAAATACACATATACACACATACACATGTACGTCCATTTATAAATATATATCGATACACCATGACACAAAATCATATATTATCTTATATCTTATCTTGTATCTTAACTGAGCAATACACTAGTGCAATCAACTTCTTTATTTTCACACACTTAAAAGCCAGTAATTCATATATTCTGTGTCAGTGGACGAAGTGAAAATTTAGAAGTTTGGTATGGACATTTAGAAGTGGCGGTATGGAAACACAGAAAATAGTAGAAGTCAATGGAGATTCATAGAATACACCCCCACTTTAAGCCTTAAAACAGCTTGTCAATCATTAGCATAAAACAGCAGTACTCAGTCATCAGTACATCACCACAGGCGTCTCTGCAACTGAAGTACAGCTCCACCTGCAGACGTTGCAACCACAAGACTACTCCACCCCTTTCAGTGCAAGTCTCCCATATACATATGATCCATACACAAGGTTCTCAGCCTAGTCCATACTGTACAATTTAAAACTAATCAAAGACACGGGGTCTAACTACTGTCTGGATTTTCACCAGAGCCCCTAATGATGGGGATGGACGGGGGCTGCATGTCAGTAGCAGATGGCGGCACGCTTATTAGTGCTAGGAGCAGATTAAATTCAGGTAACCTATTGCTCTCACAAGGAGAGCTGTGAATGGGGTTTAAATCTCTGTGATGAGGTCAGAGGAAGCAACAAGACACACCTAAAAAAGTGGGAAGTAGAAGAGAAGAGATCATGTGATCAGAGAATAAAGTAAAGCAAAAATAAATTTTAAGGCATAGAATAATGACTGCATCCCCCTTCAAAAAGGGTGGGCTGCAAACACCCTATGAGGGTTTGGTAGGGAACTGAGAAGCATGGCCATCAGCAGCCTTAACCCAAATTCTTTTTTAAGGATTTTTTTCAACCCTTCCAGTAAGGTATTGATTGACACCCCTGGATTTTCTGGAATTTGGATGACGTTAAATTATTCCTAATCTTGAATCAAGACCAGTGGTGGAGGTTTTGGAAATCAGTATTAGAGTTGAGAGATGATGTTTCCAGCCCAAGTGTAATAACAGTGTAACAGTAACGCTGGTCAGTATCTGTGTGCAACATGCAACAATAAAGTCTTCTCCCTGCATGCAAACACTAACATTCATTTTACGGAAGTGACCTGAATCTGTACAATACATGCAGAGACCAGTGTGCCAAAACCTCAGCAATTCTTGGTGAGAAAGCCAGGAATAGCCCAAGTGCATAGGTTCTTCTGATGGAAGAGTAGAAGACAGATTTTGTGGCTGGGTTCTGAAGCATGGAATTGGGGTGCCAGACATGGGAATACCTTATCAAGTGAATGTGCTGTGTTGTTACGCAGAATTTAAGATTATTACTGTTAACCTGATCTTTCCCATTGCAGGACTTGGTTTGATAAGAGCGTGATGAGCGTAAACAACCTTTGCACCATCAGTAGAGAGTCTAATTACTGGCTGGGTTTTCACCAAAACCCAAGATGGGGGATAGGCTCAAGTCTATCAGCAGATCTGGCTAGTGCTAGGATCTGGGTACAGCAAATGAAAATGCAGATGCAGGGAAATGTTAACAAAACAAGGACTTTTCAAGTAGAGGAAGACAGGACACTGGACAATGGAACACAGGCACATGATTGCAGATCCAGATTGCAGAAAGTTAGAAAGTCAGGGTACAAGAGCAGACTAAAGCAGCAGGATAAAGCTGAGCTCCCTGATCCCAATACCATAAATCATACCTTCTCTTTTGGGGCGAAGTTTAGGGTGCCCCAGGGACAGAGCACAGCAGCACAACTCCCCTCCCCTCCCCCCCAGAAAGGAAGCACATACAACTACCTACCCACAAGCAGTGCCTGAATACGCAAAACCCCAAAAATTAAAGCTGGGTACCTACTAGAGTAATTATCCCTCTAGTGTGGTTGGAGCCAATAAATATGATGATTTTTTCCTGGGGAAATGTCCCATTATTCAACCATACACACTAGAGTGATAATCATGACTGAGGAGACAAGTCCAGATTAAAGGATGTCCTCTCCCAATTCATACTTATAGCTCCTCTGGCGGCTGGATGTCCCATCCTGCCTCTCTGGTAAGTATGTTTTTTTAGAGAAAGGAAACGCTTATCAATCGGCTTTTGAATCTGAAATGATAATTGTGCCCTAGTGTTTTTCTGGCATTTTATTGCTGCTTTTATGCTGGAATGATTTTTATCCCAATCCACTATAATTGTGGAATTCGACTGATAATCGTCTAGGGGCTGATCCGGAGTTGTACTTTTTTAGGTGCAAGTGTTGTAATGTGAGGGTGCACAGGAATTTTAATTATATTAAATGCAGAGGAAACATTTTGCGTTTGCATATATGACTCACAATCTGCATAGCATTATGTTTCATTTGTAGAGATGACCTAGGAAAAGTCACCTCTCAACTCTAATTTGGTTTTCAGTTTATACTCGTCTCCCTCTGCAGTACAATGTTTGGTTTTGCCCTTACTCCCAATCTCTGGATCAGTCCACTAGTATATTTCCAGCTAAAGATAACCTGTTACTCTGACAAGGAGAGATCTGTGAGTGGGGTTTAAACAGGGAAGGGGCACAACCAATCATGAGGCCAGACAAAGCAATGCGACACACCTGAGTGATTATGATAAAACAAAGAGCAGAAAGGTGAACAAAATACAAGACACAGCAAAATGACACTGACATAAATTTGCTCATCCCGAGATTTCTTCTCTATGATCAGAATTTTCATTGAAAGTCTTTTTTTTTCGGTTCATAAACAGTGTGAATAACACATTCAGCATGTGCAAAACAGCTTTCATACAAGAGTCTGGCTCTGGTGTTATTGGACCTCCAGAACAGGACACATTATTTCAGGTGAGACTGTACAGTAACAGTGACTTATACATTGACATTACTATTGCATTTTTCTTCTAACTAGATTTTAAAGGAATTCGTCAACCGTCGTGTGATAACTCATCTCATATGAAGATGGTTGATTTTTACATAACTATTTTCTCCAATAATTGAGATACAAAGATGACAGCTCATTTGGATAAATGCAGTGGTGGGATTCACCTGGTTCTTTCCAGATCTACAAAATCGATACCTAAAATAGTTATCAGTTCTGAGAACCGGTTGTTAGAGAGCTGAGATGTGTGGGCGCGGTTTTCATTTAAAAAATTGGCAAAGAGAGTACCGAGTCAAGCGGTATGCCACTCCATCGGATGCAATGATGTTGTGTCATTGGATCCCGTGGGGGAGAGTGGGTGGTTAATCTCGCGGGATCATCTTTCAATATCCGAGATTGTTTGTCCCGTGTCTCCCTCAACTTTTTGGGCCTCTCCCAGCTGTCATTCCTTTTCCATGCTTCTCCAAGCTGACATGCATTGCCCTCCTCTGACCCTCTTAATGCTGCCCTCATCTCCCCGCTACCCTCTTCTGCCCTATACATTTCCTATGCTCCACTGAAGCTGTGTGCAGCATGCAAATGTGTTTTTGTAAGTGTGGTCCAGAAAGGGACAGGGCTTGGATGGAGTCAGGACGGGCACCGGGAAGAGCTTAGCGGTGGTACATAGAACCTGCTGTTCAGTTATTTGAATCCCACCACTGGATAAATGTAATTTCTATTGTTAAATATGAGTTATTTTACAATTATATAACAGAGGAAAGCATTGAACTGAAACTGATAGCACAGAAATCTTTTCTGTATGATTACATTACCAGGAATTCGGAAGTCAAATATCATGCAAAAACATTTGGCAAGTCATATGATATTTAATCTCCACTCAGCATCATCTATTGCCACATCTATGGCTCATCCCATACACAAGTAAAATGTATTTTGTTTGTTTGTTATAGGAAACAAAACAGATCTCTGGAAATAATAAATATGGATCGTGCAATCAGCATCTTTTTACCAGCCATCATTTGGATTTTTATGTTTTTTGGATTATTTCTCAATCTATTTATTGTGGCTAAACACCTCATATGGTGGCTTAAGGGAACTTTCCAAACCATTGATATGATCCTGACAAGTCTAGGAATCATGAAGATCATTGTAATCATTTTGTGGCTGCCTATTAACATAGTAAATGATTCAGCATTTTTAATTCCGACAAATATTTTTTTAAGATACATTGTTACTGCAATGAATTGTGCTTTGTCCTGCAGCCTTTGGTGGGGATCCATCCTCTGTGTCTTCTACTGTGTGAAGATCACAACCTACAGAAACAGATTGTTCATGAGCCTTAAGATGAACATCTCCAGGTGGGTTCCAAGGCTTCTTCTAGTGACCATGGTGGTGTCTTTTCTTTCCAATCTGCCATGTATATGGCTCATGTACTCTGTACATTGCATGAACTCTAATAATACGATTAATGGTACTTACTGTGAAAATGCAACAGTGAGAATACATAATGATAAATTAGTGCTCATCAAGCTTGGAGCAACCTGCATACCGTTCTTCATATTTTGCATGGCCATTGGTCTTCTGATTGTATCACTCCTTAAACACACCCAAAATATGAGCAGCAAAGATTCTGGATTTACAAAACCTCAACTGGTCGCCCATATAAAGGCTATAAGAAATATGGCATATTTTCTATTATTTTATGTTGTCTTTTTTATAGGATCAAACGTGATGCCTTTATCCTTCCAAAATCCATTATTTCGCTTCTTTTGCCGAGTTTGCTTTATTTTTTATCCATGTTTGCATTCTCTTATTTTAATAGCCAGCAATGAAAGCCTGAAACACTCCATTTATGCAATTTTGTGTTACAAAAGAAATATAAAACCTAAATAAGACATTTTATAAAGGTATAATTGGTACCATTTACAAAACAGTAAGATGATTACAGAAATAACATGAAAGATAGTTCAACGGTAATAAAGTAGATATTCCTCCTATTCCTCAGTCCAGTAACGAAATAACTATTTTATCATAATGATGTTGGAAATACTCCATTGTGAGTTTTGATTTACTCAGAATTGGTCAAATATGTGTTTTATTTAGAATTCAAACCCACACAAAATAAACATTTTCATACATAGTCATTGTGGTTAGATACCAGATTTCATAGTTGAAACAGTCATGGCCACTAAGGTCCCAGGTAGAATGTTCTCACAGCTGCCATATAATTTAAAACGCAGTGACTGGTATTCTATCGCTGGTTTATGTCTATAGAGACAGCCCCATCTGACTTCTAGGGAGGAAAGCTCACCGTATTGGCTGTCCATAAGCAGTTTAACCTAGTATGACAAAATTAAAATATCCAAATGTCCAACAAGATAAGATATTATCTCTGCATCAGATTGTGTATCCAAGTGCTCAATGAATTTAAACACATCAAATATCTCTATCAAGACTGACTGTGATTAACAGCTTCTGAAGTTCAACAGAGAGTTTGTATGTCTGTCTCTGAACTGGTTGTAGACCAGGCGCTCAAGTAGTTTGAAGGTAAAGGGGAGAAGGGAATGGGTCAATAGTTAGAGGACATGATTGAGGTATGTTTTGAGAATGGGGGTGATGATAAAGGTAAAGTAAGGGTAGAGTAGACTATGGGGGAAAACTTTATGAAATCCTGCCCACAGATAGTAAACGTGTGAATTTGCTGTCCAGGGGGCAGGGCTGAAAGGTAATACCAGGATTAATGTAACATTCTTCTATTTTCAAGCCTGGATCTGGTCCAATAGATTTCTAATGTGTGATCTGAACATAGCACTGCAGTACAAGTTGCTATAACAGGCTTTTTACAGCTAAAGTAAGCAAGATAAGACATGCTTGCTTTAGTGGAATCTCCATAATATGTTAACATGTTCCATTATTACACAGCAATTTCAAACAATTGATTATACTATCAGTCATTTCATTCAATTATCTAACACTGAATTCAGAATCCTGCCCCGTCCACCATGCACCATGCGGAAGTGGGGCAAAAGTCCACTGGTGCGTGTGTGCATCAAATCAACACAAGAGGATCCCTTGCGACCTATCTGACTGCCGCCTACCTACATAGGTGGGAAAGGGAAACATTTAAAAATAATGAAATGAGGCAGGGTCTGCCCAGATTGTGCGATCAGTGGTCGCACACTGACCTCTGTTCAAACAATTAAGTTAAGTCAGGGGTCTAGCAGCATAAAAAGGGGCTTAAAGAAAAAGATATTAGACAAGATAGATTTAGACAGATAAGAAGCAAAACAAGCAGAAATATTCAGATGTTAAATATAACAGGTCAAAGGCTAAGATTGTTCCACTCAGACAAAACCCAGTGACTGCAAGACGTGACAAATAGCCACCTATGAGCGCAACCAAGGTCAGACCAAAACTCTGCAAACTTGTTATTGCTTTGCAACAACTAAACCAAAGTCACCAACAGGTGCCAACATCTAAACAAGATGTCAGTGGTGACCTTTCTTTCCCCTGCCTACATACATTATGATAGGGAGCGTGGAAAACATGGTGTCAATAAATAAACACAAACAAAGGAGAAAGGAGGGTGTGTAAAGTTCCAAAACACAAGGAGGCCGCCCACAGGAAGTCATCATCTTTTAAAGGGCCAGTTACACAGGCAACAGCCAAATCCTCCGCTCCATTACATTATCCATAAGTATACCATATAGGCTGCACTTCAGCTGGGTCACAAGTCAAGTTTAACAGGAGATCCATCCATTAGTAGACCTTTCCAAGGATGAATGTAACAATGAGTTCTTATTTATCTGCTTCCCCTTTGAAATGCATTGGACTTATTTTCAGAGACACTTTTACACTTTAAATTTCTTCTCTAAGGTAATAAAAAAAATAGTTACTATTTAATAGACTCATCCATTGGCAGAAAATGATATATAGATTTGAATGATATCATATTGTTTCTTTTCTGTTATTAATTGTATGTTACCTTTACCTAAATATTGTTCAGATAATACTGCAGTGAATTTCCAACTGTTCATAAACCTCAGTTAGAATAACAGTAATAAAATGTTTACAGGATCATAAATGTATATACAGCACAACAATAGAATGAATGGTCTGAATAAAGACTTAAATATAATGGTTCCTCTATTATCAAAGAAAAGGACAATCTTAAATTCATTCCATAAAGCGCACTGTGCCGTTCATTTATGAATACTGAACACTACAACATGTTTTATGAATTCTATAATTTGAATTAAATGTACAATATTAATAAATGAAGCTTTAAGGTATTACATTGTGTGTGATCTTATTCATTGTCAAAATTGTTTAGTTTCTCACCAGTCTTATTATGCAGGCTCCTGCTGTATACTGTAAATTGGTGTGCATGGATGTTTCAATGATTTTAAAATTGATATTCCACATTGATAAGTGGTGTCCCTCTTATGAGTTTTAATACCATTTAATAATTTTTAAATGATATGGCACATTCAGTAACAATAAAGTGTCAGTAGGACCACGCATCCAACTGAAGTTGACAGTTTCATCATACCTCCCAACATTTGCCGGGGAGAGAGCGGGACAGACATGTCCCGCCCCCTGCCCCAGCCAAACCCCACCCATGCCCCAGCCAAACCCCGCCCTTCTCCACCAAGCCCCTCCCCAACCACCCAAACACCTCCCACTCGCACCAAAGCCCCACACCATTTTTGGCCCGCGATCATGGCAAAACTGAAAAAAACAAACTTTCCTACCAGTTTGTCCCTATAGCGGAACAAACTGGTAAGAGTGAGGGACAGCAGGACAGTCCCCCAAAAGCAGGACTCTTCTGGTAAATTGGGACAATTGGGAAGTATGGTTTCATTACACGGAAGGGTATCATAAGATCAATAGTATATTTACTGAACATTTAGCCGTGAAGTCCCCAGTAGGCATATAAACTATATTGTATATTATATATTACATTTCTTTGATTCTACAGACATATGTGTACTAACAAAATTAGTGAGGCCAATTAAATAAATAATTAACCAACTTACAAAAAGAGCATAGTTACGGCCACCCTACAAACACCCTGAGGAAATTGACTTTTAATAAATGTGCTTATGTTTATTATGTTTCTGGAAAAGACATTTTATATTTGGAAACTGCATCACATTATAATACACTAAAATACACTATAATTCTTATATAGTTAGTTATAGTTAAAAATAAAAATGATATATTTATATACAGTACTTTATTGTATTTTAAAATTTGATTGATATTTAAAATTAATGCACAGGATTAAGATCTCCACACAAATGACTGACCTCCCCTATCACTTTCATTTCTTGTGCAGGAATCAGTGGCAAACTGATTTTTTCACTTGTGTGGAGGCACCCTGCCGCCACATGCTTGAAATGTCAGACTTAGCACCACATGTTATATGCAGAGGGGTGCAGAACCAGCCCAGAGCGTGGAACACCTAGCATACAGCACATTGTCCTGTAATCTGCATTGGATTATATATCTTTATATGTTTATCATGCATAACTTTTTATCATGCAACTCAATTGTAAAAAAAGACCTGTTTCCACCATTTCTTACTTTTGATCTTAAAGGTTCTAGGTAGAATGGAAAAGTAATGACATTAAACCATTTCTAGAGAAGTGTGAATGTGTGGGGAGAGGGGAGTGAACTCTCCTGATGACACCCCTCTCTTGTGCAGAAAAGGAAGAAGATTGCAGCGCTGCAGCCTTAAGTCACGGTAATGGATCAGCTATCCGCACGAGTGTAAAATTCAATCTAGCATAAATTAGGTAGCCAGGGAAAACGTTCCATTGTCCTTTCCTTAGGAAAAAGAACATTTACATATGATACTTTTAGAAATAGTTAGGATTCTGGCTATTGCATGTGGTCAATAGCTTTGACCAATGTACATGGTGTACTGCTTTGTTATACCTCGATTCTACTTGTTATACTTATATTAATTTAATAAAACCTTTTGTAATACTCCTTTCAGACTGCATGGAAAAAGTCAGTGCTTTCATGGAACCGCCAGGCTTCATGATGGCCCCAACATTTCCCATGCAGTCTGAATGCCAACCCCAGTTCTCTCTAGCCGGGTCTCAGCGTTGACCCAGGAAATTCCAGTTCAACACTGTGCAGTGTGAACAGGCAGCTGGTCCGTGGGCCTGCAGATCGTCGGGGTTAGAAAACACTGGAGATCTGCGGGCTGTATTAGATTTGTGTCATGTTCTCTATTTAGCCATATTTAATTTTCATCCTCTAAATTCTTTAGACAATACAAAAACTGTATATTCTTGTATTTGAGTTGTATGTTTTTATATAATTTATATAATAATTTTTTAAGTGTTTGTGTGAAACAAAGGCAGCTACATTTTCCTTGAATGATTTTACTATAAAGAACATATTTTACGCATTGCATTCAAATCTAATGATAATGTGTGATCAGGAATTTACTGTATATGTTGGTAGCCAAATATTATGCAAAACATAAAGACATTTATATTTAATAAGTCAGTGTCGGCTCACATCACATCACACACAGAAGGAGCTGAGAGGTTATATAAATTGAAAAGATATTATCTGTTACAGAAAATATGACTGTTGTTCTATTGCTGTGGATCTTAAGCTCTATTCGGATACTGTTAATAACTATAGGAACACTACTCAATGGATTTATTGTGACAATAAATCTTGTTAGTTGGCTGAAGGGACAAGATCTTCAACCCATTGACTTAATCATCACCAGCCTGGGAGCGGTGAGACTCATTCTTCTACTGTTCTGTCTCTCTTGCAGTTTGGCATTCAGTTATATTAAGAATATTGATTTAATGACCGTTATATTATATACTTCCACAACGGCAAAACATGTGTTGTTCTGCAGCCTGTGGTGGGGAACCGTCCTCTGCGTCTTCTACTGCGTGAAAATCACAAACTACAGCAACAGACTGTTCACAAGGCTTAAGATGAATATCTCCAGGATGGTCCCCTGGCTTCTGCTGGTGACTATGGTGGTGTCTTTTCTATCTAGTCTGCCGTATACTTGGTTTATTTCCCAACGACAGCACATGAATTTTACCAATTATAACAACAGCTTTTTAAATGGCAGAGTGATATCATCTCACAATTTCATCCTCATGTTCTTGGGATCCATCATTCCGTTCCTTATATTTTGTTCGGCAATGAGTCTTCTGATTATATCGCTCCTAAAACACACCAGAAATATTAGCAGCAAAGACTCCGGATTCTCTAATATCCAATGTGAAGTTCACATCAAGGCTATATGTAATATGTTCACGTTTCTTTTCTTTTACCTTCTAAATTTTATAAGTTTAAACTTAATATTTGTAGGCTTTAAGAATCCACTCTACAATATAATAAGCGACGTATGTACACTTGTTCACCCAAGCCTGCACTCTATTGCATTAATTGGCAGCAATGTAAAACTGAAGAGGTCTATTCTTACGTGTCTCTGCTGTGCAAGAAAAAAGCATTGAGATCAGTAAATGTCATTATGGTAACAAATTAACAGTGTAGTAACATTGGTATGATCCAGAGTTGCACTTACACTTTTCCCATGCAGTCTGAACGGCAGCCCTGATTCTCTCTAGCAGGGTCTTAGACCCGCTAAAAGGAAGGGGTTGCCATGAACAGCTGAGTCCCGGGATGCCTATACACAGTATTGCAATTGTGAAAGTGAAAATTCCCAAATCAGATATGTCATAAGTTACAAAATAAAGCGCTATGAATAACAGTGTAATCCGTGCAATTCAAATAGTAAATTAGTTCAATCTTTCTGTTACTGTCCTCTCGCTCTTTATGTTTATAGCTTTATGTTTAATATGTACATTAGAGTTGAGTTAGGAAACATCACCTTTTAGCTCTAATTCTGTTTTCACAGTTTACACTTTCCTCCCCTGCAGTTAAATGATTGGTTTTGCCCAGGTCTAACCTTACACCAGTGTTGCCATCTCTCCGACAATTTCCAAAAGACTCCCAGAAATTGGGCAATGCTCCCAGAATCCCAGGATAGCGGGCAAAGCTCCCAGATCTGAGGAAACTAGCACAACTACCCCCCCCCCCATGTGATTGGGTGAACATTTTTATGATGTCATTAAGTCCCGCCCCTGTGTACATTTAACTCTTTGGGATCTCATGGAAGGCAGAGAGCATACATCGGCAACCCTGACTTACACCTCTTTAGCCCTTACTCACAAAGGGCCAGATTCAGCTTTTCACTCTCATGACTTCTCTCATGGGCAAAACCATGTTGCAGGGGAGGTAAATTTAATTAGTTGCAATCAGCATAACAGGTTACAGCTGATGTTTCCAGCCCAAGCGTAATAACAGTGTAACAGTAAAACTGGTCAGTATCTGTGTGCAAATTGCAAAAATAAAGTATTCTCCCTGCATGCAAATACTGACATTCATTTTACCCCCCTGCAATTCAACATGGTTTTACCCATGAGAGTGTAAGTCATGAGTGTAAGTCATGAGAGTGAAAAGCTGAATCCAGCCCAAACTCTGCATCTGCCCCTAGATCTTTTGCTGAAATCTGAAAGTACTTTGGTTTTATAATATTGACATTAACATTAACAGCTGTATTACATCAGAAATTTTTGTATTTGTTTTATATTTGATTTTATTTTTCATACAAAGCATGCAATAAAATGAAATTTCTCGCATCGCTGAATAGTTTTGCTCAGGTCTACACTTGAACCTAAAAAAGAGTTGCAAGTGCAACTCTGGATCAGCCCCCTGTGTGTAATAATGTGTCATTTATTGTATTCTCCTCTGCAAGAAGTAAAGAACTGCCGATTGTGTGTTTATTATGTAACAAACTGGAAACTGTTTAATATGATTTATGGTAAATGTATTTCGAATTATTGGTTTATGTTCTGCATGACATATAAATAGTTAGCGTCAGCCTTTGGGAAGCAGAATAACAGAATGTTTGATTTTAGGGTCTAGGTTTCCGTGGTAAAACTGTTATTTATTAAGCTTTTTTCTGGCCATTTGTAAATCAAACAAATTCACTAAACTGTAAACTGTCAACATATTTTCATTCTTTTTGAATGACTGCGGTTTTGTAATCACTGCCAAAATTTTTACAATGAAATACCTCCCAACAGTTGGCGGGGGAGATCCAGACCCATACTCCGCCCGACCCGTCCAGGCCACGCCTCTTTCGATTCCGCGGTCTAGCGATGCACTATGTATAGCACTGCGGGAACTACAGTATGTGGTGTCTTATAAATAAATGTTATTAATAATAATAATAATAATTTTGAAAGTTTTTAGTTTACTTCTAATAACAAATTTTTTTAGAATCGGAAACACACATGCTCTATGTCCCATCCAGAGTTGGGTATTTCCGCTATAACTCTGTATAGGACATAGTGAAAAACGACTATTAATGATTATGTATTTTACATGTATCTAAAAGCCCCATACAAATATATATCCGTAATATGAATAATGTTTTCGCATACATTGTGCCAATATTCTACTATCCAAAAGTAATTGTCATGTAATGCATGACCCAATCTTGTTAATGAATAAATAAAACCATTTTCATGTATTGGACTGTAACTGTATATTATAAACAGGTTCATTTATTCATAGCTATTACGGAGAACAAACTATGAAAACGAACCGCACTCTAATATGTTAGAGAAAAAATTTTTGTAATGCTACAGAGGGTCCTTAACTGAAATACAATTGATTAACCTAAGGCAATGCCTCTAATAAATACATGAGTATACACATCAGTTTCCCCTAAACGGTGCTACCCCAGCCTGAATATTAGATCCAATACAAACAAAGCA
>JABWIB010000098.1:108833-118994 GCA_016617825.1 Platyplectrum ornatum | reverse complement strand
ATATATATATATATATATATATATATATATATATATATATACATATATCATAGGTAATTAATTTCAGTTTAATTTCTGAAGGGGTTAAGCATGTGGTAGTACACACTGAGGTTACCTGTGAAACCCAAAAACAATGTCCTCTTCTTGGTGTCCTCTCCCAAGAAGAACTTAATTGAATTATTGAAGGAAACTATGGTTAGCAGTGTCCTGTCATTTAACATCTTGGCCCAGCTTCAAAAGGACAAATCTAACTCCTAGCCCAGTAGGGGGCTTAGGTTAAGAAAGGACATTTGGTGATCGAGGACAGGAATCAGGGTTTCATGTTAAAGAACTTAAGAAAAGTTGAACACTCAACATTCAAATGCAGTGATGACAAATGTAGATAAAAGCCAAATATTATGCAAAACATCAAACATCTAAACCTATAATTGATACTGCAGCATCGGTGGCTCAGCAGAAAGTCTTGTCTTTAGTAACCAGACAGGTGTGTGTACAGCTTCCTGGGAGGAAAATATGAATTCAGCAGCTTATATCACTTGGTCCTCTCTTTTTTCTTCCTTGATAATTTTGGGACTACTTCTGAATGGATTTATTGTGACGAAAAACATCATGTGGTGGCTGAAAGGTCAAAGAGTTCAAACCGTTGACATTATCATCACCAGCCTGGGAATGGTGAGAATTATTATTTTATTTTTTGGCATCTTTATTCATGTGGCTAGTAATAAAAATATAAACCTAGAAGCACTTAATAGCAGAGTATATCAGGTCACTGCGATTAGATTTGTAATGATCTGCAGTCTCTGGTGGGGAACCATCCTTGGTGCCTTCTATTGTGTCAAGATCACAAACTACAGAAACAGATTGTTCATGAGGCTTAAGATGAACATCTCCAGGATGGTTCCATGGCTGCTTATGATGACCATGGTGGTGGCTTTTCTTTCTAGTCTACCAAACATATGGTACATTAAACAAGAAGAATACAGGGAATATTCCCAAGATAATAACTCTGATATTGGATTTGGAGCTATGAACATAAACATTTTTAATGCATTCATCATCTTCTTCATAGGATCCTTCATTCCGTTTCTCATATTTTGTTTGGCCATTGGTCTCCTGATTGTATCACTTCTGAAACACACGAGGAATATGAGAAGCAATAATTCAGGATTCACTAATATCCAACTTCAAGCTCACATCAAATCTTTATTTTATATGATCTCCTTTCTCTTCTTTTATGCTCTAAATTTTATTGGTTCCAACATGCTGTTTTTCCATTTTCGCAATACATCCTATTTTTTAATATGTCTTTTTTTAATAGGTACCTACCCAAGCCTGCACTCTATTGTATTAATCACCAGCAACAGAAAACTGAAAAGCTCAATTCTTGCAGCTCTTCCCTGTACTGGAGCAAGTCACTAAAATAATTACATTTCCCACTGACTGAAAGCAACTCAGTCCTGATTGGATCAAATATGTGTTGCTTTGTTTTGGTTTCTTCATGATAATGGTGATGGCACAACATATTCTTCTTTCTCTTAATGGCATAAGATGAAATGATGGAGATCAGAATTACAAATGGTATATATTTTACTCATTTCATTCTTATGCAGAAAAAGAAAATCACAGACCTGAATCTTTTATTATTCATTCTTTCCTTCCTTTTCCTTTTCACTCCTTTCTCTTCATGTACTTGCACTTCCTTCCCATTTCCTTTAACCTATTTGTTTTTTTCCGTCTTTTAATTACTTTTCATTCCCTATTCTTTTACTGTCATGTCCTCTTTTTCCTTTTCATGCTGTTCTCTTCTTTTTCAGTTTTCTTTGCTTTCCCTTCCTTTCACCCTGAAACTCATCTTTTGTTAGAATGTTAGGTCTATGTGATGTTTAATTCTGTCACATATTATCTGTCACATTGTTATTTGTCACATAAGTCACAATAATTAAAGTTATTTATCTACCTAGATGTGTATTGTGTTGTGTATCTAATCTGCATTTGCTGTGTCATCAGTCATTTTGTTCTTGGTATTTACATGAATGATGACGATTACAAAATAATGAGTGGACTGATGTATGCTTCCTTAATACCTGTTGCTACCTTACCGCACCTGAAGGATCTATCACCTTCAAAGGGACAAAACGACTGCAATGAGGAATAAGTGGGTATAAAACATTGCTGCTTCTTGCTGTATGCTACAGTGTTGGTACTGTAAATCTGCAAAACACTCCTTCATTAAGTTAATTCAGTTTTTACTCACAGGGAAGAATCATATAAATAAATAGAATAAAAACTAAAAACATAAAAAATATATAGGTTTAAAACATTAAAATTGTTTGGTTTGGGAACAGGAAGCGGAAGAGGAAGCAGCAACTAACACGTTCTGGGTTAAGATCGCTATTTTAGTTAATTTAGAGTTTCCAGCTTTCACATAACACACAGTGGACCTGATTTTTATGTTTTTTGCACCCGCCAAATCTGTGCTATTCTGAGCTGCTTGTTTCTTTAGAAACATGTGTGATACCCCAGGATTACAAGGGTTAATGTGTTAAATTATCGAGACTGTATGTGATTGTGTATAACTTGTTGCAGGGGTAAGTGGAAGGTTATGAGGTCATGTGGAAGGTAATTGGCTGAAGGGAAGAGAGAACAGTTGCCTTAGCGACCATGATTAGTGCATGCAACTATAGGCCAGATGAGTTCTGACTGGTTAATGCCAGTGGTAAATTTATATTGGTAAACTGGTAACTTTACAGCACTATGAGCCCATTCATTGCGATTGTATGGATTTTGCCATTTAAGGGGCAAGGTCTTGCATAAATCACACTCTCTACCCCACCCCATGTTGCCGACTCTTGGCTTCTTCCGTAAGGGAGAAACTAAAAGTTCACAACCATGTAAATGACCGACCCCCCCGGTTGTGTTTAGATGGTTAGTTAAGGTGTAGGATGATTTGAGTACTTTTGGTGTTGCTGCAGTACCTTTCCCCATCAAACAACTTCGCCCCAGTCCTGGTATCATCTGTAAGTGAAGCAGGTGAGACAAAGACTGACCATTGCCCAAACCAATTAAAATATTAAACAATATACCATTTTCAGAAATAATCAGTTATAAGCAATTACATTCTACTAAACTCTCTTTTGCATCTAATTAATACCTGGGATTTGGGGCTTTATATCTGGACAATAACCCCAATGGCATGGGGTAGCATTGGTCAGTCAATGGAAGGGGTGGCAAGGGTATTTATGGATGTCACTTACCTCTCCCAGCTCAGTCTCGATATAGAAGTGTTGCAGGTTCACACCATCTTTGACCATGGCTGAAGGTTCTTCAAGTGATAAAGAAGGGAGCAGGCTCACACTCATGTGTCATCCATGGTTCTATATAAACATCACTTCAATCTAGGCACAACGACTTGATCTCTCTGGCAATGCCTTTCCACAGTCACTTTATGTTGTTCTATGTCCTTTCTTCCATTAAAATAAGAGTTGCAGGATATGGTTGGTTGTGCAAGCAGACGAATGGGCACCACTTGTCCCAGCCAAATTGGCTTTTACCTGCGCATCCACCTAATTTTCAGGCAAATTCCCCACTCTGGATCAGGTTCCAGATTGCTATCTGACAGTTAAGCATTATTTATACTGGGTCTATGTGATATAATAAATGTAAATCAATATTCAATATTTATATCTTAATTTATAATTGTGGAAGTTATACATGGTTTTTGTAATATGGTGTAAGTCAGGGGTTCTCAAAGTATTTTGCTCTGGGACCCCATCTGACAAAAAATTTTTTTACACAACCGGGAAGTTACCGGCAAACATTGCTCCTATATATTTTCACCAATCAAATTGGGTCCATTTTAAACAGTGGTAAGTATATGTTTTGTACAAAACTATACAGCTTCATGAGGTTATTTGTGTGGGGGGGGTTAAAAGAGGCTTAAAGGACCCCTTTAACTCTTTGAACATTACGTTATTTTAGCATCATGACAACTGGCAATCCTGTGTGAAAAAATGAATGTGGAGATGGAAGTGGGCCACCAATCACCTACTTAACGCATGTATCACAGTTGCACCCCACTAGCGCCTGGTGCCAGTGGGTCCCATAGCTCCTGGCCTGCACATGTGATAAGAGTGGGTCGCGACCCACAGTTTGAGAACCGTGGGTGTAAGCAATACCTTTTTTATTAATTATATTATTTTGTATCATTAAGAATAACTCTCAAATCTAAAAGGATTCATCACTAACCACCATACCCTCATTCCCCACTGCCAACACTGCTCTTTTCTGGGGCTGCTGTTCTGGCCCTGGCATTATTGTGAAGCCCCAGCACAGAATCCCGCCCCCTTATTCTCCAGGGAAATACCGTTCCCTTTCAGTCTTATCTTACACAGAAATGGAATTGGAAAGGGACTGGACTGTGTAATAGAAAGAGGAATGTCCCTGTAGTCAGGTAGTATTCTGGTTAGATAAGTGAACCCCATTTTGCGCCTTGTGATTTCCCAGAGTTCCCAGAGTGGAAAAGTTTGCAATGCTCACTAGGGTAAGTGAGCACCTTTGAACAGCCTTTTGCCTCTTGACAATTCATCATGGTTTTACCCATGTGTAAATTTTTACTCTTTGGGGTATATTTACTAAGCGGCGAGATTGCAGTGAGACTGAAAAGTGGGGATATTGCCCATAACAACCAATCAATTTCAAGTTTACATTCCCCAGTGTGTAAAATGAAACTGAGAGCTTGAATCTGATTGGTTGCTATGGGCAACATCCCCACTTTTCAATCTCACTGCAATCTCGCCAGTTAGTAAATGAACCCCTATGAGTGGACTTTCATATGACAGCCTGGATCTGGTCCTCTGTCGTATACTTTCATATGACAGCCTTAATCTGGTCCTCTGTGTGTATGCCACCAGAGAAGAAACAATACATCCCCTCTGTGGCAAAGAAGGGACACTGTGAGACCACTGAGGAACCAAGCAGTGCACATGGGGAGAGAGGCCACGGAGACAGCCTCTGTGAGGGATTGTGTTCCCAACACTGAACAGGAGATTGGCTTAGGCGTTGAGACTAAAAATGGTATTAAAGCCATTACCTTGCACCTGGGACCCAGGGTCAACATGAAGAGAAACACAGCATTGCGAGATGGGCTGCCACAGTATAACTGTCAAACTGCATACGGGCAGAAAACTTGATGGACATCACTGCCAGGCTGACAGAACGAGGAGAGACGACGAGAAGCAGCAAGCACCTGTGAGAAGCTGACAGCCAGGCTAAAAGGTGTAGTCAGGCTCAAGGATAATTTTTGCATATCAGTGGTAGAAGTGATGCCTGGCAATAGTATTGCAATCCACTCAGACGAAGTGGTTATGCTTACCCACCAGTAGAAGAAACACATGTTGGTGTAGTTCCTCCCATAGCTCTATTATGCCATGGTTTCTTCTACATTCCCCCTGCATTCTGCTACTTATCATTTCCACAGATATGTCTCTGCAACAGTTTTATTTTCCTCCTATTCTAGCTACAGAATGATTATACAAGTCTTCACATAACTTTGTAACTTCCATAACTTTGCTTCATGATCACACCTGCTGTTAATTGGAATTATAATTTACTCCATTGCGCATAACTGTTTTACATGTACCAATAATTTCTTTCCCTGCCAACCCTCTCAATACAAACTGTCCTTTTCAACTCCAGTTGTCCTCTGTCTATTCTCTTCATGACCGGATTAATGACCACATGGACCTGGGGCTGAACATTGTTGAGGGCCCATTTCAGTGGGTTTGACCAATGTTATGTGAGGAGGTAAACTATATGTGGGCCCATTCAATCATTACACTTCATCACACTGGACCCTCCTTTAGGGGGGAATTCAGTAAATGACGAATTCAGCAGAGATTTCATTTCGTCAGCGTTCGTCAGTGACCTAAATTCGTCAATGACTGGTGATGTATAGTATTCAGTAAGTGATGATTTGTATTGACGATATGAATACACTGACGAATGCTGACGAATTCCACTGATGAATTGACTGAAATTGTCATGTCAAATTCACACACAGAAATCACCCCTGACGAATTATAAGCCTTGGTACTGGTAATCAATCTTCATCAACAGCCAATGAGGGCACATCATATTTATGTGTCAATCACTATATATACTCTCCCGTCCGCAGAAGTAGGGAGAGGAAGGATAGAGCATGGGATTCCAGGCATAATGATTACCACAGAGACAGAAGGGATAGTCCATTGGAAGAATCCTTTAGATCCACCCATAGATATAAGACAGAGAGATATGAAGAACACCCCTACTCCTATTCTCGTTGAGCTCGAAGAAGTTTGAGTATCGATCCGTATAGATACAGCTTCCATCTTGATGATGGGGAGGACAGGGGAAGGGGAGGGGGGGATTTTAGGGGTGAGAGAGAGGAGGGATGGCAGGAGGTTCGGAGAGGGAAATCTGCTTATAAACCAAGGGAAGATAGAGGTATCTATCATGTGCCCACTCGGAAAAAGTACAGTCCACTTAGGAGCCCGGGGGGGTTTTTAGATTAAAGAAAAGGGGTAAAAGGGGGGGTAATAATAAGAACAAGTATAAAAAGAACTTAAGAAGGAAAAAGAAAAAAACTGATGTACGAATATCGATGGAAGAGGTTGGGGAGTGTATTGATGAATCCCCGGGTGTAAACGAGTTGGAGGATATTAAAATTTACAATTTGAGCAGTTATACCTTATCAAGTACTGAGACATCAGTGCTACAGAAAGGTTTGAAATTTGCTCCCAATAATATGTTGAAACCGTTTGATACATATGTGGAGCTGTGCAAATTCACGAGACGTCTTTGTCTAAAAAAATTTTTCTCTAGGAAGGATTTAGAAAGGGATAAGGAGAACATACAGGAAGGTATTACATTTAAGAAAAAGTCCACTTTCACCCCGAACCATTGTAAAGGGCCACTGATTGAGACATTTGAAAGATTAGTCCAACGTGATATAAGGGCCTTGGAGCAGAATAGATCCCAGAGAAATAAAAATAAATATATTGTGCCTAAGAATAATTTTTCTAAACGGGAGAGGGAGGCGTTGAAGACCTTGGAAGATAACCACTCCATTGTTATTAAACCTGCCGATAAAGGGGGGGGGGTTGTGATTATGGATCGGGATAAATATATAGGGGAAATTTTTAGACAATTACAAGACACTGATACCTATAAACAGCTCAAGGGGGATCCTAGCCTACGGATCCGAAATAATTTGGAGGTACTAATTGATAAATATGTTCTTAAAGGGATTATTACACCACAAGAGAAATATTTCCTCCTAGTAACTAATCCCAATAAACCCGTTATATATGTGTTACCCAAGGTACACAAAGATCTGAACAACCCCCCAGGGCGCCCCATTGTGGCAGGTGTAGGATCCCTTACCGCCAATCTTTCTTACTATGTGGACTCACATCTCCAACCACTGGTAAAGAAAACTCCGGCATACCTTCAGGACACAATTCACGCTTTAAAAATGTTAAAGGAAATACAGTGGGACACGGAGTATATTATGGTGACAGCGGACGTTAGTGCCCTGTATACCATTATACAGCACAGTCTGGGATTACAGGCAGTTGAACATTTTTTGAAAAGAGATTCCACTAACATGGATTTAATATCATTTTTATTAGAGGCCATTGATTTTATCCTGAATAATAATTTCTTTTGGTTCGAGGGGAAATATTATAACCAGCTTATAGGGACGGCGATGGGCACGCGTTTCGCTCCCAGTTACGCTAATTTGTTCATGGCGTACTGGGAGGAAACGCGTGTCCGCACTGACCCANATTGGACATCACACATAGTGAAATATTGTCGATACATCGACGATGTCTTTTTTATCTGGAAGGGGGATGTAGCTAGTTTGGAAGCCTACTGCGAGGCCCTCAATAATAATGATTGGAACATAAAATTAACATTTACATACGATAAAACATCCATTAACTTTTTGGATCTGTGCATTTATATTAAAGAGGGTAATATACATACCATGAACTATACGAANCCCACGGACTCNAATGCATATNTTCACTTTTCGAGCAACCATCATTTAAATTGGCTAAGAGGAATACCGAGGGGCCAGTTCCAAAGAGTTAAAAGGAATTGTTCAGAGCCAGAGGTGTTTGAACAGCATGCACAGAAAATGAAAGAACGTTTCATTAGGAAGGGCTACAAGTCAGAGGACTTGGATATAATAATTGGAATTAATAGAGAGAAGGATAGAGATCAGCTCACCACTTGGAAACAAAAAATCCCAGAAGACCAATGGCAGGATAGGATACCTTTCATTACGACCTACAATCCACAATATAAAGAATTGGAGAGGATTGTACGTAAATATTGGTACATTTTAGAGAATGACACAGAGTTGAAAAATGTTATTCCTAAATTGCCTCAATTTATTTACAAAAAGGCACCCACTATCTCGAATAAACTTGTTAAGAGCACTTTAGTGGAGAAGAAAAATAATCCTAAGATGAAAGGATTCTTCAGATGTGGATTCTGTATCCCGTGTAGGTCTAGTAAGGATAAGGTTAGAAAAATAACATCTTTCAGATCATCCAGTAATGGGAAAGAGATTAAGATACAGGAGTATATCTCTTGTACATCAAAAAATTGTATATATGCCTTTGTTTGTAGCTGTGGACGGCAGTATATTGGCCGAACGTCTAGAGGTCTGAAGGACCGGTGGAGCGAACACGTCCGGAATATCAAGAAAGGCTTAGAATCCCATTCAATTTCAGCCCATTTTAAGCAAGTCCATAAGTGTAATATATCGGACATTCAAGGTTTCTACGGGTTACAACTTATACGGGGGAATTGGAGGAAGGGTGATAGTAAGGCAGAGTTAGCGAAAGCTGAGATGCGTCTAATATATGAATTAAACACCATGCAACCAGCAGGATTGAACAGCGATTTCAAGTTGAAGTGGTTTTTGGAATGATCTTAGTATTTAGACATAGTAGTACACTTAGCACACGTATAAAGGGAGGGGAATATTTCCTTGATATTCATACACATGGTAATATAGGGACTTTGTGCCACAGTTTTGTGTCAGCGTTTGTTAGTTTTAGTGCTTTTTAGTTTTAGTTTTTCTTAGTATTTAGACTCAGTATGACACTTAGCACAGGCATATGGCGTGAAAGGTATCCAGACATGGGGTTCATAGGCACTAGTAGGATCATCTCAGTTATATATAGATGTCACACATATTTCATGTATAACCTTTGGTATTTTTGGGCATTCAATCGAGTTTTTGCACTGTGTTCTTTTAGACGTATTTGAAGTACACTGTAATATTTATTGATACACTTTCTTTGTTTATTTCACCATTCAAAGCAGGGATCGGATTCCCCTGTTTAGTTAGAGTTATAGGATTCACATAGTAAGAGGGTATGATATACACTATCACCCTGGGTATATAGGGTAGTGAGATATAGGGATGACACATTAATTTTTTGAGTAGTCGTGTTTTTTGGTTAGTAATAGTACACGTATGGATAGTAGGGGGATCTCTCCTACATTCCACTTTAACATGTATTTTTAGAAGGCTGCGAGACCTTTTATTTTGTACTAAGGTGGTCATATATGAGTTTCCCCCATAGAAGAGACCCTAATGGAAAATAGGATGTCACCGGGTACACCATGATTGGTGGGTTGTTGATTTTGATAACGGATGGAAGAAATCCCGATGAGTACTATGTCTCACCTCTGATGAATGTAAGATCCCGAGTGGGTTCAGGGCAGTTTCTGAACTGAGTTAGCCTTAGAAGTTGTGATTGAGATAGAGTTCAAGAAGTAAGGGTTGTTCTCCAAACGTGGTGCATACCCCTTTAAGAAGATTGACTTCATAATAAATGTTTAATNACNACTGTGTTGGCGAAGGAGTATCAATGTTGGTTTAATTGTATNATCTTTTGGGATTCATCCGTCTATACGGTGTAAAGGTATGTTANACACCGAGGACGCTGGATGGAGGATGTGTTTTAATNATTGTNAGCAGATTTTAGAATGGGCGGAACTGACTCCGCCTCTAGGGCTATTTAAGCCTGCTTCAATTCAGTAACCACATGTCCTTGAGAAAGGTTAGTGATTAACCGAAACGCGTCGGATTGGTGTGGT